>CACKRE030000302.1:7452-30369 GCA_902602495.3 Ectocarpus sp. CCAP 1310/34 | reverse complement strand
GGGGGGGCGCTTGTCGTGTGGTTCGAGGTAAACAACGCTGCTGCTGAACACTGCTGCGCTGTCAGGTTTCGCTGCAATTTCTACTCGAAATAAATTGTGGAAGGTGAAGGTGAAGGTGAATTTACCACAATAAAACGGGGCTCAACCAGTCATCCCTACAACAAAGCAAAATGCGATCACACTGCTACTACTACTACTACTACTACTACTACTACTAGCAACCCTGAGACTACTACTACTACTACTACTACTACTACTACTACTACTACTACTANGGGGGACAGAGAGAGAGAGAGAGAGAGAGAGAGAGAGAGAGAGAGAGCTCGGGGGGGCAGTGGCTGCATCACCTAATGTGCATGAGGTTCATGCCGCTTCCGTCGGAGGTTTCGATCTCCGCGTACCGCCCGGCCAGCACCGACGCCAGGAAGCTGCACACCAGGGAGATGCGCTCCGTGTTGTCGTACGCTTCCGGTCGCTCCCGGTGGATCTGATCCATCCGACCCGGGCGAGGCAGGGTCCAATCCCGTCCCGTCCCAGCGCAAACGGAACGCGAAAAAAACAAAACGGAATGAGGTCGGTCTACCGACCAGGAGGCACTGCATTCTCAATCTCTTTTAATATATTTCTGGGTGTTCTCTCGTGCGGTGAAGCGACAATGACAAAGGATACACGGTGGGCAGGCACAGCCGGAGGCGGAGGAGATAGCGGCGAGGGGGGAGGGGCGCGACTTGACTTGCCTGACAAAACGCCGAGTAGTTTTGGGGGTGTTTTCGCCCCCCGTCAGACGCCGTTGCTAACCAGCAACGACATTAGACGAGGACAGAACAACGAAGCAGTAGTGACAACAGCACAATACAGAACAGAGCACATCATGGCACGGTCAGCAACGCCCTCTACACCCACCCGCCTTCATGATCTGCGGTGCCCCCTGCCGAAGGTGTACATACTCGCGCATTCGTCACCCACCCACCCACCCACCCCAACAACTCGCGGCGCCCTTTTCAGAAGGTGCACACAACCTTGCATTCTCTCATACACTCGCCTTCATGATCTGCGGTGCCTCCCGCAGACGGAACATTCACCACAGCACTCTCTATGCTCCCACTCACTCGCCTTCAAGACAAGCAGCACGCCCTTTCAGACGATGTTCCCAATTCTCCACTCCCCATCACCCATCCACTTCGCGTTCATGATCTGCGGTACCTCCCGAGGGAAACATACTTTCCACTCTCCACACCCACTCGCCTTCGTGACATGCGGCACCCACTTTCAGAAGTTGTACACACTCTCATCTACCCACTCCACCCCACCCCACCCACTCACCTTCATGATCTGCGGAGCCCCTTGGCGCAGGTGCGCCCGCGACCCCGTCAGCTCGGCGAGTCGGGCCGCGCCGCCCATCGACTCCTCCAGCTCCGACGCGTATTTCTCCGTGCTCCCGTCCGCCCAGATGGGGCTGTCTTCCACCGCGAAGCACCCGGCAAACGTCTCCGCCAGGCCTGTGTACCATCAGCGCGTGGGGACGCGCACCGAGAGCAGACACGCCTCCTTTTGTGACACGTTTTTTTTTTCTTTCCTTCTTCACCTTCCCCCCCCGGTGTTTGCCATCGGGGTTGGGTTTCCGTCGCTTGGCAACGGCGTTTCAAAACAAGCCAATTCGTGACCTCGTCAACCAGGTTACCGCTTCTTTTTTTTACCCCTATTTCTTTATTACGGTAACCATGATGGTGGTCGAGTAGATCATGTTGTGCGGGGTCGAGAACCGTCACTCTGCGCAAGGGGGATGATCGCAACACGTTGTGTTCAATTGGTCAAGCACCCTCGAGGCAGCTACACAGTGCTCACCACTGTCTCTCGCATTGAAAGCACCAGAAAATTATCAAGCCATACGCAGCTGTCATCCGTACGCAAGGGAGTAGGCATAAGATGCCGAACACCCTTCGCAGGATGCAGCGCACCTTTCATGCGACTCGCCAAATATCTCACGGCGCTTCGCGCTTGGTGATGTGAGAGCCTAGTCCGGTGAGAACCCGGTGTGCTCCGTCCCCGCTTTGTAGGGATGCGAGCTCAATGGTCTAACGACTATGGCATTAACAACTATTAGTGCACACACGCACACCCGCCCCACCCGGTGGAGTGGTAGGACGGGGGAACGGGAAGGGCTACAGGCGGGGCCAGGCGGTGTTTAAATCGAATCCGACCGAGCACAAAAATCGATTGTTCGCCTGGATCGTCGGGTCATCGAACGGGGGTAGTGCGAGAACATGCTGTGGGCGGGGCGTTGCCACACCTAAACCTAAACTTGTCGCCGAGCTTTTCGAAGGTTCACGCGAAGCAGGTATCCAGGAGAGACAGAGAGGAAGAGACAGAGAGGCACAGAGAGAGAGAGAGGAGTCTTCCTACTTCCTAAAAATACACACACCGTCATCGCTGCCGCCGCCGCCGTTCGATTCGCTCTCGTCTCCATGTGGCGCCCCAGCCATATCCTCGAGCCTCTTCTGTGAGCCCTTGGCCCAGTACACTGTCCCGTGCTGCTGCCCGCTCACGGAGACGCCCCGCACCGCGGAAAGGTCGATTGCGGCCGTCTCGCCCTCGGGATTCTGTCGGGGGGGCAACGCAGCAAAGACCATGCGGGGTACCAGCACTCAGGGGGTGTACTCGTGTAAACACATGTCGCAGTCGTAGACGATTGACCTGGCATGCCTACAATGCCGGGACGGAGGAGCGATACGCCGGGTAGCCCTCCGGGGGGGTATGCATCAAAGCTATGACGTAGCTTGTGTTAGGTCGGCTGGGTGCTGCAGAATTCAACGGCAGTCACCCAGAACTAACACTCGAAGCTTACCTGTGAAGCTTCCCGGCACGGATCGTTCCCAGAGATGGGAGCGTCCTCCATGGGGGCTGGAGCACGATATCGGGCTCTCGGAGGGGCTAGACGAAGCATTTCTGTGCATTGTAGACCCGAGACTCGTGACGTGCTAAACCGTATCGTACCGTACTGTTACTGAGAGCCCACACACACGTGCGTGGGCCAATGGGACGCTTGGCGATAATTACACTGCCGGTTCAAGCACTGATGCAGACCCTGGAAGCTGAGAAAACGAAAACTGGCGGGTTCTACTATGTATATGGACCTTGCCAGCAGTCTGCCGCACGTTCGGCTTCAGCACACTGCACAACGCCAGCACGCTGATTTGTTCGGGTGGAGGTGTGTTTCTTTCCACTGGCAACATCGCCCGTGCGTGCTGACACCGCAACAACAGCGGCGACTCGCGAGCTCCACGCTCTACGGCAGCAGTTCGGTGGGTGGCTGCGCCTCATCCCGGCGGCGCCCGAGGCCCCGCTTCCATACAACGAAAGTGGTCGTCAAATCTGAGCCGCCAAAGATCCGGCACAGCTCTTAGCTGATTAATGCATCTTTCCCCCATAATACGAGCCAACACCCTAAAACGCGATGTTGAGAGACCAGAAGTCAAAACCCGCTTCATGGCGGGGTAGTCGTACGCGTCACAACATCATCAACACGGAAAACACACACAGGTACGTGTGAACTGACGCAAAAAAAGCTCCATGCCGATAGAGGGGGGTAAATCGTTCGCGTTACAATCCCACCAAAGGTACGTGTGCGGGTCACAGGACGACAAAAATAGCAATTACCTTGAGCCGCTGCAGCAGTGCCTCCAGCGCGTGCAGCCACATCGCCACCGGGGAGGTGACCTATGTAGACGAGAGTCGAACGGGACAGCGGTGCCAAGACAGCGGTGAGAGGCGCGATGAAAGCACAGCACACGAGGGGCTCTTACACGACCTTGCGGAGGACCATGACAAATGAGATGCTGTCGCTCTGTGCTCACATCCACGTTGCTGCGATGCCTCTTCAAAAGCCTCGCTATGTATACGATGGAAGAACTGTGTCGATGTCGGCTCACAATGAAAACCGCGGTGGGACCAGGACAAGCATGCCAAATTCGCGCAAGGCTACCGTATATGACACAAGATAACACACCCCCTTGACCAATTTTCGAAGCTCGATTTCTCAACTGCAGGAACAGTCACAACGCCGAAAACGGTGGCGTTGAAACCGTCTCGTCGACAGCTTTTCGAAAATGTATCGTTTCGTTTGTGCATCCTCTTCGTCGTGGAGTAATAGAGCTTTGAAAATCGGTCCAGGGGGTGTGTTATCTTGTGTCATATACGGTATTCGACATTCGTGTCGGGGTCATGCGGGATGATCGCGCACTTCCGTGTACGCGCCATACTGCAGGCCGGTAGTCACGCTTCCGCTGCTAAAGGACTGGATGCCCCACGGCAACGACGTTGCTGGCAGACATAACATCGAACGACAGCTAATGCATCAAGAACACTTAGACACCTACCACAAAGACGCGAAGAACAAACTGCGGCTCCTTGACAAGTCGAATCTCTTTCGACTCAGCAACTCTTGACGGTACCGCTGTTGCAAATGATTGTCCAGGGTCGTTTTATCTCATTTCGTGACTGCGTTCTTGGGTAAGAAGACGTGTGAACCCTACTTTACTCTTCTCCCTGCTGTACCTGTTCGTTGACGACCTTCATCCCGTTCTTGGAACCGTAGCGCTGCTCGACAGGCAGGTCCTTCTGAACAAGTCGGACGACAGGGGGTGACACGTGCAGGATGTAGAGTATTTTGCAGCAGACAACATGGTCTTCATAGGGCAGCGTAGAGAAGCGAGGAGGAAGGAGGAATGGCGATTTGCTCATGTGTGGTATGGGCAGGGGCGGATTTGTTCCATCTGTTTCACCCTACTAGCTCGAGGTGGTGACGAGTGTGACGATACGCACATGCACGTTTTTCCCTGATCAGGCAGCCTGTGTACAAGTACAGCAGTAGAGGTAGAGCTCGTCATGCCGGCAAGACTGCATGTATACATGTACCGTATATAACACAAGATAACACATCCCCTGGACCGATTTTCAAATCTTGATTTCTCAACAACAGAAAGAGTCACGGCGCCGAAAATGGCGGCGTTGGAACCGCCTCGTCGAGAGCTTTCCAACAATGTATCGTTTCGTTTATGCATCTTCTTGGTCGTGGAGTAATCGAGCGTTGAAAATTGGTCCAGGGGGTGTGTTATCTTGTGTCATATACGGCATGATGTTGCACACACCTCGTAGTTGATCGACTCCAGCAAGATTGGTTCGTTGAAAGTCCCTCCCACTCCGTCGCCCCTGAGGACCGCTGCAGTGAGGCTCTGGGTGCTGAGGTCCAGCCCTAGCCAGAGTGGTTCTCCCTGCTCCTCCTGCCCCTGCCGGTCCTGTGTCGCCATCCTGGGACACATGAACACGCGGTTGCCCCGCCGTTTGGGATCACCAAGACCGATTGGCAACAATTCCCTCGTTTCGGATTGATGGCCTCGTCGCTCGCAACATCTGCCTCCGTTCAACGAGCTGGATGGCTCCAAGGCCACCGTTGAGGTCGCTCTGGGAGCTAGCAGCCAGGCCTGCGCCCTACTAGTCAGGATCGTAAGCACCAGAGCATGGAGGAATCTTGAAGATCTGCTGCTGCTGTGGTTGTCTAGGCGGGGATGAGCAACAGCAATGTTCCGCTTGGTGCAGGCACGGCAAGCGCTGCTGCAGAAAGGGAAGCTGCGGTTCGGAGCCCTCCTTCGCCGGTAAGGCGTCGCGTCCTTCCCCGCTGAGGACATCTTTGTGTTGCCCTGTCTGGCCGTCTGGTTGGTGTGCTGTCCAGTGGACCTGTGTGCACTTCCTCTGTTCCTGCGGCCGGCGGGGTGGAGAGGCTTTACACATGGCCGTTCATTAGGCACCTATGCCCAAATTCTGTCTGCGACTCCCCCTGGTCCGCCCAGTACGTGCGAAGCACGTGGTACGGGAGAGGTGTATTCGAAGCACCACCGTCTCCGCAAGACGAGTCACGCGGGGAAGTTCAGTGCTCGGGAGCTTTGTCCCCTGCGCCGGCAAGTTGCGTGGCACCAGCTGCTTTGTTTCCAAAGGTTTCGGACCTCGTTACCACCAACACCGCACAAAAAAAAACGTGTCGCGTGTGATCTCCGCTTCTTTGGCTCGCAGACGAGGGCCCTACACACAACGTCGAGTTGCCACGGCAGGCGGTAGGCGGAGGAAGGAGCACGTTGCAGCCGTAGCCGGGCAAGCCATCCCCCATGGGAGACAGGGATCCCTGCCCCCACCGCATCGTGGGCGATGTCGGGGGTGCTTTTGCTTTCGGTCTGGTGGGTGGAGGGATCTGGCACAGCGTCAAGGGCTTCAGAAACTCTCCCAAGGGCCAGGGCACACAGGGCGCTCTCAAGGCAGTGATGGTGAGCAACAATGAGCAAGAGAGCTCTGCCAAGAAATATTGATGTGCACACCCATACCTCCACCCCAAAGTCTTCATTGCTCTGAATTTTGGCCCTGATATTTGTACTCTTGTGTCCACCATGCACGCTGTGGGTGTTTGAAATCTGGTGCCGTGGTGAGGTGAAAGACAAGTCGTGAACACGCCCTGCTGTTTCCATGGGGACGCATACTGCTGTAATCGCCCTTGCGGAAGCATGCACGGTGTGCTGCCGTAGAGTGTGACGCCGCCCATTGCATGCCCATGTGCAGTTTTAAGTACTCCTTGTCATAGTGTATGTAAGGTAGTGCATAGTGACGCCCACTAAATATACTCCCCGTCATATTAACAGCAGTGGTCGTGCCCACGGAGGCAGCCAAACAAAACGTGGTCTGTTGTGTTTCTCGGAAGTGAACTCCCCGCGGCCGGCTACTTCCGCTCTGCTGCTACGCATAAGCTCGCGTATCTGCCGTACGAAGTCGCGGGGCGTATCTCGAGTGGCGATCCCCCTATCGAATTCGACGTCAGGACAAACAAAGCCTTGGGCAAATAACTCGTCGGCGAATATCAACATTTCCGCGTTGCATACTCCTGCAGGCAACTTCAGAACTTCATAATGACATCGACGCATAGGCCAGCAACAACAGCTTATATACTGTCAATAGTGGGAGGGGGGGAACGTCGATGCCTGCACAGCTACTGATTGATACCACTGTCACCGCTATCGATCTTGAAGCGCTGCTTGGCGGTAGCCAGTTGTTTACGTTATAACGCTCTCATGCGCCTCGCCGCCACTCCAACAGGTAGCCGGTGATTGGGATTTCACATACTGTAGTCACTGATGACATGGGCAGCCAGGGTTACGACCCTCATCTCGATGCTGGTTGATCTCAACCTTTCGTATATTGTATGTGTGTGTCCCGCATGCAAGCAGTTCTATAGTGCCTCTTTACATCGCGTGCGGACCTCCATGTGGGAAACGCTAGCGATTAGCGACAGAGCAGAATGCTTTCCGTATTGACGGGCGATACCGCGTTTTTTTTTATTGTGGCGAGTGCAATGGTTAGGCGGAGTGAGTCTGTTCGAAACTGGACGCAAACGCCATGCGAACCCACCGCTAGAAAGCGCACGCCTTTGCGGCAGCGGTTGCTCGCCGCACATGACCCGGTTCTCGACTTCCTGGCGCGGCGGTTGATCGCGTTTCTACTACCGCACGTGTTTCTCCCGGTCTGCGCTTGCAGCGGAACCCCCGAAAGACTAGCGTTTTGCAGAGGTTTTCTACGCGCTACTGTGCCCGGCAATGCTTGACGTTTTTTTATGCAGGAGTCTTGGCAAGATTTTATGTTGTGGGCACTCTAGGCCACGCGTTGGTTTGTTGAGTGAGGACGGTTGAGTGTCTGGTAGATGCCTGCACGCGTGCGCATGCGCGGCGCCTAAAAGATGGCGCGCCGCATGGCAGTGAGTGTCGCGCTCCTCCGTGGTCCTCCAACTCTCCGCCTACCCTATTCGTTCCTGCCGCCTGTGCGTCGCCAACACCCCCCCCCCCCCCGCCCCTGGCCCACCTGCCTCGCACCTTCGCGCTCGTTTGGTATCTACCTCCTCCTCCTCCTCCTCCCACCACAGTACCGCGCGCCGGTGTTGGGGGGAAACTTCGCTGTCTGGGGCGCCCTCTTCTCGGTGTGCGACTGCTCCCTGGTCGCCGTCCGCCACAAGGAGGACGCCTGGAACCCCATCCTGTCCGGTGCCGCCACCGGCGGCATCCTCGCCCTCCGGGCGGGACCCCGGACCGCCGCTAAGAACGCCGTCGTGGGCGGCGCGTTGCTGGCCGTCATCGAGGGCATGGGCATCCTCCTGTCTAGGTATATGGCGCAGGCGGAGCCCCCGCCGATGGAGGCCGGGGGCGACGCGGGGGGGGCCGGGGGGGGGCTGGGTGCCCCGCAGGCGCCGCGACCACTCGGGCTGGCGCCGCCGCTGCCGCCGGTCGGGGCGCCCACGGGGTACCGGCCGATGGGGGACGGAGGCGAGGTGGACTCCTCGGCGACTAGATCCCACGACGTGGTCACCGGGTCGGGCTTCGAGACCGGGTCGAGGTTCGAGGACACGCTGGCCACGCAAGATCCGTTCGCGTCGAACACGGGGGACCGTTACCTGGAGGGCGGGGCGGGGCCACGGGGGGCGGGGGACGCGGCGGCGGCGGCAGAAGGAGCCGAGAGCAGAGGCTGGTTTGGGAGGATGATTGGCCGAGGGGGCGGCAAGTGATGCATGATGTTGTGTATGCAGTCGTCGTCTCGTTTTTTTTTTTTTTGTGGTGGTGCGGTTCTCCTCAAGCGTTGTTGAAGGAGGGTACGGAAACGAGCGGCGGTAGGGGACGAGGCGAGAGAGCGGGGGAGGATAGCGAAGACGGTTGTTTTTTGCTGGCTGTTGATCTGGATTGTCTTATGGCTCGGGGCGTGCTGCTTCCGCTGCTGCCATTGCTGTACCCACCGCTACTTACTGTCGGTGGTCGGCATATTCTTGCACCCGTTGTTTCTTGCGTCGAAGAACTCCGCTTTAGTTTGTTGCCCATATCGATCTGTTGGTTGAGGCTGCAGCCGTGCTTCTTTCAGGCGTTCGTTTTGCCTGCCCCTCATACTCTACACGGGTAAGCGCACGGCTGCTGGTTGTTGTTGCTGTGGTTGCAGAGTTGAAGCTGAACCCCAAGGAACGTTAGTGGTCCACAAGCTTGTCAATGCCAACCACTCGTAGAAATCCTGGTACGATCTTGCGCCTGGTAGCATACGATCTTGCTTGTACGCGGGCTATAGATCATACCGCCGATACTCTACTACAGTCGGCGTTGCGGCAACGCCTCTCGATGCTGAGCTAAGTCCAGAAGTCCAGTCCTGCCTCAAATAGTTGTGTTTCGTCCGGTGGTGCACAACGTGTTTCCGTGAAATGAATGTGTCGCATGGTCTATATACTCTGTTCGCCACACGAAATGCCAGGTCGGCATTTTCCGACACATTTGCTACTCAGTTGCGTGCACGTCGCGGGGATTGGAGCCGAAAAACAAAACGGATGCCCGTTTCCGATGAAACGTGCAAGGTGCAACACCCGTATCAGTGATGTACAGTAGTAGCAGTCCTTCTCTAGGACGATAACAATCGCGTCGGGAGAACTTGTTGGAGGTTTCGGCTTCTTTTTGCTGCGAATGGGGTCCGCTCCAAGCCTACTTCCTTCATTTGACGCGTTACGAGGATTGCATTACGCCCGTAACTCCTAACTTGGTTGGTGGAGATGAGACAAGAGACCCGAAAGATGCCGTTCTAATATCGTATCGATGTTGATAGGCAAAGGTGGGCTCCATTTATGAGGACGCCCCCCCCAAACTGTCATCATTCTGAAACATCCACGAACAATATCTGCTCGCGAAGCATGGACGTTGCAACGTCTTGCCCATGTGACCACTACCCGCATCGTTGCGGTGCTTGATACAGTTGTGGTCGTGCTCGATCGTTCCCGAGACGCAGCTACCCTGCAGGTAACTGCCCTAGCTACCTCGGGATGCGCGCAGTTGCAATGTGCAAGAAGATACACTCATTAATTTACACCTCGATCACGTCTGCAATCCAGCGATGTTCCGTACGTATGCAAAGTACAGCGCCGTCTTGCCTTACAGTACGTCTTCTCCATTTGCTATCCCGCTATCCACCCTTTCCAGACAAAACTCAATCTGTCTTCCTACAACATCGAGACCAAGCAGTCGTTAATCATACCATCGACATACAGTCTTTCCACCCGAAAGGTGACCCCCCCTCGCAGGCAGTGTCCAGCTGTGGCCATCATCTATGGAAATGTCCTGTCCTTAGTCTAGACCTCTGGCCTACCTAAGAACCCACCGGGCAATGTTGAGTATGTTGTGTGTGTTTTCGTCCTATCAATTATGGCGACATTCCCCCCATTTTTCGTGGTGAGACGTATGCTACACTTTTCAGCGTATGTAAAAACTCTACACTTTTCAGTGTATTTTTTCGTACAACTACGACCATCCAGGGTCACACAGGAGGGGGTAAACACCAGGGCTTTTTTCTTCTATTTATTTCTTTTCATGCCCCACCTTCCTCCTGCGGCGCGTGCTGAATGTTTTTTTTATCGCGAGAAGAGTCCAGCCGTCTCTTTCCCTCGTCAACGGTGCTAACATCGAAGTTTGGTACTCACGAGAGCTTGTCAGCTATATTTCGCTTTCACCCGCACATTTCGCAAGTTTTTCACCCCGTGGGGATTCGATTTCACGACCTCTGCGACCAGCGGATTACATGGATACCACTAGACCACCGGGGCGACGAGGGGGTATATCCCGCACGAGTCGACATATTTGCTGCAAACATGCTGCTCGGAAACACAGGGGTGCTCCACAAGCCAGCAAGTTTCAAACCGCCGCAGCTCGTTGAACGCTACGATTGAACCTATTTAACGGATACCTTGCCGAAGCAGTGTTCACAAGTATGTTCGACTATTAACAATGTACTCGCAAAATAGAGAGCTCCAACAAGAGTTCTCTGGCCAAGGAAAAAATAATATTTTTAGTATGCCAATTGTCCAGCTATTGACAACTAGGGTCTACATAGATTCGATCTCTCCTCTACATCGAACATTCCTAATATAAATCAAAAGGGGGTGAAGGGCACCTGCCTGTCTGTGTACAGATAGCATCAGATCCGCTTACTTGATGGGTTCATGAAAAACACAAAAACAACCGAAATGAAATGAACAATACATTTGAAACGAAAAATGAACAAAAACAATCTCACAATGCGACCAGAAAGCGTGTCAACCGTAGCGGTGCCGAGCGTATGCTAACATCAGTTGCTGCTATCGCTCGGCATGCTCTCACTCCTGCACGATTACACAGGCTATAGATTAGTGATTGTTGCTCAGGGGCTAAACATCAACGTCATCCGAAGTACTCCGGCCGCCAAGAGCACTCAAGTTCACCTCAAAAAAATCGTGGTCGAAATAAAACAACGGCCAAATTGTTATCCGATCAGCCATTAACACCATAATAATACGAAAATTGCACAGTGTACAAATACCCCGGTTACGACCTCCAACGACGGATCGCCTACCTATCCCAGAGGTATAGCTTTCAGCCCGCCTGGTGGACGGGGGCGCGGGGACATACAGCACGGAAGGCGTGGCGTAGTGCGGAACGCACGCAACCATCGAGGGGCCTACTATCCTTCGCAGCTCCCCCTCCTCAATCCTACATTATGTACTTATCAGCAAAATCAATAGAACGGTAGCCAACAATAAGCGAAAGAGATGGACGGGCGGCCACAACCGTATCCACACCCGCGCCCGCCCGCCAAGAGAGGAAATAGGGTACATCAGTGCTTTAATTACGTAGTCCCACCACGACGACAACCAAACAATACGACCAGAATACGGTAGGACGAAAGCAATTCTGCACGAGTCGCGACCCGGGGGAGTGTAGCGTCGAGCGCGCGCCTAGAAGTGGCATATTTGCTTTCAGATACAGTTTTTGCGTGCGCGAGGTGCGCGAACGAACGCTGACAGACAACATCCCCACGAGAAAGATCATCCATCCGCAAGGCGGAATGTTCAAAACCTAGGGCACGTAATGCAGAAATAGCAGATAATGCGAAGGCTGAGTGTTTTGGGGACCGAGGGAGAAGTTATTCCAGCGGTAGAACAAAGTCGATCAGGCCGTTGGCGCATTCGACCCCCACAGAGAAGTAGTCGAGGTCACTTTGCAAGACCTCGGCAGTTTTGAAGCTTGCCAGGCTCCAACTGGGTGGGAGCGATGGCGCACGTGTAGCGGGGCTTGACCAGGGGGATATTCCAGATGGACGCCTCCTGGAACAGGTGTTGGCCCACTCAAGCCTGGGGGTCGAGGAACCACACACTCTGGGCGTGTCGCGGGAGTAGGCGAGCGCGGCCAACACCTGCAACGTGGAAGTGGCAGAAAATGACACAGGGCTGCACGGTCAGCGATTGCAAAGAGGGCGCATCCCGCGCGTGATGGTGTAAATCGTTCTATAACAACGTCTCCATGACGACAAACACAAAAACACCCGATAACGCTTTCGCGCCAAAGCACCGCACCCCGCAACGTCAACACCAAACATCCTTCCCCGCACATACCCAAAGACGTGCCTGAGAGACAGCGGAGGCTTAGTCAAATTCGACCATTTCCTGAAGCGCGACCATTGAAGCCCCGTCGCCGTCGTGCTGCAGGCTGGCACCATGCCTTAGCCCGAGCGACTCCCGGAGGTCTTCGTTGGCACCGACGGGCAGCATCAGGTCGGTACCGTCCGTGAAGGACGGCGCATCGAACCCGAGTACCGACACCGAGCGGCGCCTCAGCTGGGCGTCGTGGTAGCTCCCCTGAAAGCCCGTGTGCACGACCAAGAGGTCGCCCCGCGGGGAGTGGGTGTCCTTGGAGGTGAAGAACCGGGAGAGATCGGACCCCGGCTTGACGTACAGGATAAGGGCGGCGCCAGCCCCGCAGTACTGGTCTGCGAACAGGCTCGCCGTGGCGAGGTTCTGGGTGCCGGAAACGGTGACGCCCGGGCGACCGCCCATGGACCTGCATCGGCGTCGAGAAAGAGAAGGAAAGGGGCAACAGAGACGGAGGTCAGGAGGCCTGTTTTCGAACACGGGAGGCCGCGCGCTCCTCGAACGCCATTTCAGGATCCATGCACGCGAAAACTCAGTGCACAAAATGACCAGGAGAACATTCAGCCATCGTGTGTAGCTTTACATTTCTTTTTGACCCACACGCTCACCTCTCGTACGTGTCAAGTCCCTCCGCCTCAGCCGCGATGGCCACCCTCATGCCCGGCATGAACTGCAAGATGATCTTCACCGTCACCTCCCACATGGTCTCCTCGCCCACCCGACCGCTGACGAAGGCGCACAGGTTGCGGCGCTTCAGGTCCTGGGAGTACGGTCGTTTGGCTGCCTCCTCGAAGAAAGAGATCACGTCCTCCCGGTCGACGTCGACGTTTGCAAGTTCTCCCTCGACACCGTCTGCTTCCTCCTCGCTATCCTCCACGCTGAATATCTTCGCTTCGCGAAGAGGGCGGCTCCCGTCGTCGGGGGTCAGGCGACGGCCGTAGACGTCCACCGGCATCACGGTCGAGCACCTGTCGAGATCAATCGGGCGAAAAGTGAGGGTAACTGGCGCACACGAAGTGTCGTAGATAGAGAGGTTAATATTAAGGCTACGTTACAGTCCCTGCTTTCGTGTCATGCAGACACGACCGCAATTTGTCGTTGGCGAACCAAGTTGAGGTCGAATAAGGCTGACTGTTCGAATCCCTTTCTAGCATTTTATGTATTCCTAAGGTCTATCATTTTATTTCATTGCAGCCATCTTGGACCGATAAACGAAAAGAGATGCGGGGGATTGGCGGGTAACCGTTCATTGCGCACTGTACGCAAAGAGTTTTCACAAGGTTCCGCTACGTTCAGGTGGCGTTTCACATGATCGCGCGGTTCTCAGGCGTGTCTTGCTTGCGGGCCTTGTCGACGTCGTTGAAGCAAGCGCGGCGTTCCTCTCCGTAGGTCCCCTGCTTGGCGTTGCATCCGCGGGTACCGTACACGTCGGGGGTCGAGCAGTTCGCGTCGCACACGCGTCCCCTGGTCCCATCCCTGCTGGTGTACTCGCAGCTGGACGAGCACCTGCTTGTGGTCACGATGACAAAGGGGTCGCGGCGGGAGGGGCGTTGACCAGGAATACGAGCTTGGCGGAACAAAATTGGCAACTGTGGTGTTTGGCCAACCGTTACGAATTCTTCGCGGCTTTGCCTTGTAGCCTGCCTCACAAAAATATTGTCGATCCTGCCGCCGGAACACCCAAGCGTTGGGAAACGCCCCCTCCGATGATTGCAAACAACTGGCATGCGATTGTATAGCCGCTCGTACGAGTCTTGTCCTGTCTCACAGCCGGCACGATTTAAACGCCGCTGTTGCCACCCTCAAACGCTTCAAAACATGAATTCATCTCGGCAGCAAGTAGCGCGGGACACCAACGCCACTCACGCTCCGTCCGAGAACTTGTTCTTCCACCTCTGGTTGGTCTTCCACTTGGGGGCCTTGTCGTCCTTGCTCGTCTGCCATTTCTGGTTGCGTTTCCACCTATCGCGATCCGAGAGCACGTTGAAGCACATGGAGAAGACGAGTGTGAGCGCATGACGACATGAGGACTAGTCATGGAGCAACACTGCGCCAACGATCTCGTCCGATGTATGTTCTCTGCGGACGTCGGCCGAACAACTTTCATGCCTTGCCGCAGACGTAGACAGCCTAGATTGCCACATGTATGGTTCAGTGCACCATGTACCACGAGAACAATTCTGCTGCATGGTGGGCCTGATCAGCTCCTCTCCGAAATGAGATACTCTACTGATCGACACCCTTGCACAAACCTAGACCCCGAAGAGGACCGTGCCTACGTGGCCATGTGCCACTATGCAAACAACGACACCTC
Source organism: Ectocarpus sp. CCAP 1310/34 (assembly GCA_902602495.3). NCBI lineage: Eukaryota > Phaeophyceae > Ectocarpales > Ectocarpaceae > Ectocarpus > Ectocarpus sp. CCAP 1310/34. The sequence goes on along the minus strand of CACKRE030000302.1, from coordinate 15,544 downwards.
CGCAAGTAGTTGACTTCCAAAGGGGGCCTGCGGTGAGAAGGGGGTACTTGGTGGCGATCACCAAGAAGGCGGTGTCTTGTACATCACCAATGACAACAATACCTGCTAGCACTTCCACCGCTTCGGAATACGCACTTGGGGATGCTGTCGTCCTTCCTGGTCCTCCACTTCTCCTGTGACCTCCGCTTTGGCGTACTCCCTGACAGCTGACGGTGCTCCTGTTCTTGCAACGGGGATGAAGTGTCCTCCTGCAAGGTCTCGAGGCTACGCGCGATGCGGAGAGGGTCGCTCTCGTCGTCGGGAGTCAGGCGGCGGCCGTAGCCTTCTACAGGCCTCTTGGTCGAGCACCTGTCGTGACCAATCGGGCGAGAGAGGACGCGAAAGGGAAGGGCGTGTGAGGGAGGAGTAATGGAGGGTGGAGAAAACCGTAGTCTGTCCGTAGTCTGTGTGTGCCTGGCGTCGTCGTCCTACAAGCGAGCGCGACAGCCGTTCATTGGCGGGACAACCGGGGGTGCGCCATTGGCCAAACCTATCGCCAAGGCCGAGGAAAAAGAAGACAGAATAAGACTGCACTGGGCGTCCTACTACTGCTGTCGCCCGACTCAAGTGGCGACCGTTCACTCCGAGAGGTTCAGGTGGCGTCTCACATGATCGCACGGTTCTCAGGAGTGTCCTGCTCGCGGGCCTTGTCGACGTCGTTGAAGCAAGCGCGGCGTTCCTCTCCGTAGGTCCCCTGCTTGGCGTTGCACTCGCGGGTACCGTACACGTCGGGGGTCGAGCAGTTCGCGTCACACACGCGTCCCCTGGTCCCATCCCTGCTAGTGTACTCGCAGCTGGACGAGCACCTGCTTGTGGCGACGACGAGCACGGGGTATCGGTGGGAGGGAGTTGCGAGAGGTTTGTGAAACGCTGCTGCATAATGCATGGCCACGAATGGAACGCGTCTGGCGCGAACTCCTACGCCATGGTATGATCCTACAGAGCACGCCGAAATCTGCCGCATACTCTAGACTTTGATAAGAATTAAAGAGTGGAGATTGCAGTGACCGGATCGCCTCGAGCTCCGTTCGCTGAAGGTTCAATTCTTCGACGACGGATGCTGACGTGGTGTAGTCATGCTGGACATGGACAGCGTCGTCGACCTCAATCGTACCACTGTGAATAATGATGCCGCAACACCCAAGCGTCCTCAGGCGATTGTGAACCACTGCCATGAGACTGTTAAACGGCTCATACGAGTCTGGTCCTATCTCACAACCGGTGCGGTTTTACGGCCGCTGCGGCCACCCCAAACGTTCCGAACATGACTTAACTATGCTTGACAACAAGTAGCGTGAGACACCAACGCCACTCACGTTCCGTCCGAGAACTTGTTCTTCTATTTCTTGTTGGTCTTCCACTTGGGGACTTGTCGTTCTTGCTCGTCTGCCACTTCTGGTTGCGTTTCCACCTATGCATACCACCATGCAAGAGCACATTGGAGAACATGGAGAACGACGGGTGTGAGCGCATGAGAAGGACGAGTCACGAAGCAGCACCGCCCCAACGACCCTGTCCGACGTATGCCGTCTGTGGATGTTGGGTGAGAGAATTCCATGCACTGCCGCAGACCTAGACGACTGAAAATCATAATCGGCCAAATACACGGGTCCGTGCACCCATGTACCACGAGACTACTCTTGTATGGTGGGGCTGACCACCTCCCCTCGTACATATATCAGAGACTTGACTGATTGGCGCCCGTTGCACAAACATAGAGCCAACAAGAGCCGTGCCTACGTGGCCATGCATCACTATGTGAACAATGCAGCTCTATCGGTACTGGACTTCCAAAGGAGGCCCATGGTGTGGAGAGGGTACGTTGTGGGATCATCACGACGGTGGTGCGTCGATCTGTACATGACAAACAATCATCACCAAAGTCAACAGCAACAACGCCAACACTCCAAACGCTTCGGAATGGTACGCACTTGGGGATGCCGTCGTCCTTGCTGGTCCTCCACTTCTCCTGTGACTTCCACTTCGGTGTACTACCTGACAACTGGTGGTGCTCTTCCTCTCCCGACGGTGATGATGCGTCCTCGTGCAAGGTCTAAAGATCACGCGCGACGCGGAGAGGGTCGCCGTCGCCGGCAGTCGGGCGACGGCCGTAGCCTTTTACGGGCCTCTTGGCCGAGCACCTGTCAAGGTCAAGATCAATCGGACGAGAGAGGACGCGTAAGGGAAGGGCGTGTTAGGGAGGAGTAAGGGAGGGTGGAGAATACCGTAGTCTGTGTGTTCGTGGTGTCGTCGTCCTACAAGCAACCGCGACGGCGTTTCCTCGGCAAGACAACTCGGCGTGCGCCATTGGCCAAACCTATCGCCAAGACTCGGCTGGGCGTCCTACTACAGCTGTCTCTAGACTCAACGGCGACCGTTCATTCCGAGAGGTTCAGGTGGCGTTTCACATGATCGCACGGTTCTCAGGCGTGTCTTGCTTGCGGGCCTTGTCGACGTCGTTGAAGCAAGCGCGGCGTTCCTCTCCGTAGGTCCCCTGCTTGGCGTTGCACTCGCGGGTACCGTACACGTCGGGGGTCGAGCAGTTCGCGTCACACACGCGTCCCCTGGTCCCATCCCTGCTAGTGTACTCGCAGCTGGACGAGCACCTGCTTGTGGTGGCGACGAGTAAGGGGTCGCAGCGGGAGGGAGTCGGGCAGTTGTAAAGGATATTGGAATGCGAGCTTCGTGGAACATGGCCGACTGCGAGCAATGAGTAGGCGGGTGCGCGAACACCTGCAGCATCCTATGAACCTACAGAGCACGCCGAACAGGTGAACCACGCTAAAAGTACTAAAATAGTGGAAAGTAACCGGATCGCCTCGAGTGCCGTGCGTTGACGGTTCACCTACGACGACGGATGCTGACGTGGTCGCCATGCTGGACATGGACAGAGTCGTCGACCTCACCTGTACCATTGTGAAGACTGACGCCGGAACGCCCAAGCGTTAGGCAGCATTTGCGCCGACGATCGTGAACCACTGCCATGAGACTGTCAAACCGCTCGCATGAGCCTCGTCCTGTCTCACAACCGCTACGCTTTTACGACCGTTGTTGCCAATGCAGCGCCCTCCAATAGTTCCGAATCATGATTCAACACACTCGACGACCTCTAGCGCGAGACGTTAGCGCCACTCACGCTCCGTCCGAGAACTTGTTCTTCCACTTCTGGTTGGTCTTCCACTTGGGGACCTTGTCGTCCTTGCTCGTATGCCGCTTTTGGTTGCGTTTACACCTGTCCCGTTGCGAAAGCACATTGAAGTCCATTGAGAAGGATGGATTAGCGCGAGAGGAGACAAAGACGAGCTATGGGGCTGCACGTCACCAACAAGCCCGTCCGACGTATGCTATCTGCGGGCGACGAGCGAGAAAATGTAATTCCAAGCACAACCAAAGACCTACTACTGTAGACGAACTTGGTTAATCAGACACCACCTTTATTTCCAACACTTGGTGCACAACAAAGAGGGACTGATCACTTCCCCTCCGAAATGACAGAGTCGCCTGATTGGCACCCCTTGTACAAACCTAACGACAACGGGTGCCGTGCCGTCCTGGGAAGAACCCACTGCAATTGAGGGAGGATTTGCGACACGTGGCGACTACGGGCGTCGTGAAGAGCTGAAATCCGGGTCAAGAATCCACGGGCTCCGCGTCTGTCAGAGGGTTTTGACACCTTACGTCTACGCCGTTCGATTCACCTTACGCCTACGCCGTTCGATTCAACGCGTTTAGCTACTCCTTGAATATTCCCGTAAGCCATTGCACCTACGTGGCCATGTATGACTATGCAAACAGCTACACCTCCACGAGTACTGGAGTTCCAAAGGGGGCCCGCGGTTTAGAGAGGGTAAGTTACCATGACGACGACGGTGGCGCGTCGATCTCGTACGTGATCACCAACGCCAACAGCAGCCCCAACCCTTCAACTGCTACGAAATACGCACTTGGGGAGGCTGTCGTCCTTGCTGGTCCTCCACTTCTCCTGTGTCTTCCACTTCGGTGTATTACCCGAAAGCTTTCGGCCACGGGTTTGTTTGGCGACGTCGGCGGTGGCGGTGGCGGTGCTCGCGGCGGCCGCTTTGGAGGCGACATTGCCGTCCCCTATGTTGCTTCCGTGGATGAACAGAGTGTTGCCCGCGACGGCGTCGGAGACCGTATCGTGACTCACGTGCTCGTAGCCGACGCACGAAATTGTTAAATCGATTTGCGCCGTGGTGACGGGTGGGTACAACGCAACGGGAGCGTTCGATGGTCGGACGGGTGTGTTTACCGATGATCCAGCAAGGGGCGAGAGGTTCGCGGTGTGCATCCTTTCGTATCTACTGCTGTGGATTGGCCTGTAGTGCGCTCTCGTCACCCGAAAAAAATTACATGCAAACACAGCAAGACTACCCGTTCGAGAGTATACCCTAAGTCGAATGGGATGCGCTGAAGTCTTTACAGTAGCAGTTTTTGTTCTTGTCTTAAAAAAAAAAACGTTCGTCTACCCTGTACCTTCTTCTGTCTGTACTAGTCTAACACATGACGCGGTCGCTTCCCGTGGTCACAGGCTAACTTCTCCAAAAAAGGTATACGAAAAAAAATTTGTGGGGAAAAAGACGACCCGCTTCTCGTCCGAACAGCCCAGCCGCCCACTACAACCTCACCCCTTTACCCACCAGGTTGGTCACGATGAACTTGCTCGAGTATCGCTGGTAGAGAGGCCAGCTGTAGGGGAAGTCCGAGATAGTCATCCACAGCGCCACGTCGTACGGGTGCTCGTATCCCCAGCGGGCCCGGGTGTACTCCACGTACTCGACGAACGCGGGGTCGTCGTTGTTGTAGATGGCGTTGCCGTTGATGTGGCCTAGCACCTGCCACATCTCCGACGCCTCAGCGCTCGAGTGGAACGAGGTGCCCTCGAGTTTGCTTCCTTTCACCCAGAACTCCTCGTTCACGCGGAGCGCGGCGTGGTAGAGCTCCTCGAAGGAGTTGTCGCTGGCGACGAGCACGTCCCACTCGACGGTGGAGAGCGCGTCGTACTCGGAGAGGCTGGAGCGCACGTTTTCGTCGAGGAACATGTTGTAAAACATGACGGAAGGGCCTTTTGGGTACATGTCATCCTGCGAGTACGAAATGGGATTTAAACAACCATTGTTGAGACACAATGCGAGAGGTAAAAAATTACAAATTACGCCGTTGTTCTAATGGCACTCGTGGGGGGCTGCAAGCCGCTTCCTTGAGATCGAGAAAGCGTCTGCTGAGCGTTTGGATCGCAACTACACTGCAGTACTTTCTTATTTTCGGGTGCATGTCATAGAATTCTCGAACAGGCGCACTAACATCATCACATGTGAACAGCAGCAAAGAAATAAAAACCTGCACGGTTGTTAGAATGCAGCCAGCCAACTACCGTTTTTGCAGCCAGCTGTTGTTAGCGGGCGTTGGTCTTAATGACACGTTAATTTTCGTCAGTTGTCCCCTAAAAAAACAACGGTTAGCTGTCTCCCACAGACAAAGGGCCCCCCGAGGTTTTTCTTTCACCATTGCATAACGACTCATGAGAGCACAGACCTCCCGAGGGAAGCCCCGTACCGGTGAAGATTTTTATTTCGGGGCGAAAGACAGACGTAATTCGTATTTTCAACGAATTTCATGCCACCTCATCGCCGACGAAGATCGCAGACAACGTTTTGATCGGGTGCGTGGGGGGCAGCATAGGGGATGCGACATGCCGATGGTGCGGGATCGATCCATCGTGCCTAGATGGCCGGCGAACGAGACAATACAGAGCGAGGAGGATAACGCTGATATTGTTGAACCGTTCTGTGGTGTCGCCCACAGCAACACAGCAGCTTGCTGCATCATTTAGACTAGTCCGGCCGGCCGAAAGAGTTGAAACAACCCGAGCCAAGCAAGCAAGTAGATGTTGTACCTTCTCTGTCTGTGGAGGACGCGATTAAGTAGTAATGCAGCGGCACATGGTAGGATAAATCTGATAATGTGCATCGCATACGTGTGGTCAATGCGTAGATATCCCGTATCTATCTACCTTTCGTTCTCGTCTTTGGGAACAAGAAGAAATGTGCGGAGATCCGAACATGAAGCAGCACAAAAACCGGACAACGGGAGAACGGTAGGCAAGGTGGCCAACAGAGCGGACAGTCTTCACTACCGTATATGACACAAGATAAGATAACACACTCCCTTGACCAATTTTCGAAGCTCGATTTCTCAACTGCAGGAACAGCCACAGTGCCGAAAATGGCGGCGTTGAAACCGTCTCTTGAGAGCTTTTCGAAAATGTATCGTTTCGTTTATGCATCCCCTTCGTTGTGGAGTAATCGAGCTTTGAAAATCGGTCCAGGGGGTGTGTTATATTATGTGATATAAGGTACGCAGCTGGTAGCACACATGCACGTCCAAAAAAAGAGAAAGAAACAGTTCGTCTTCGCGAAGACGGACAACACTGCTGTGCCCCCATGCGCCCTTCTCGCATCACCCACCACCTTGTGCGCACACGATGCGACAAGGCAACACAAAGCGTATCATATCTTTATTCTACCTCAGTGAGTGAGAAGCAATCAAGAATGAAAAATCAATCAGTTGTGGTTGGGCGGGTGCTGTTGCGTGCACTGTCGTGGATGTACGTGTACAGCAGTCGTCAATCGATGTCACCTCACGAGAGCTGACTTCGTACATGACATGTAAGTCGCGAGGGAAGGGATTGCTGTACCCTTCTCGCGATAAAAATACCTTAGGCATGAACCGCAGGAGGGGATCCAACCCCCCCCTCCTATGTGACCCCGGTTGGGTCGTCTAGCTAGTAGAAGTAAAGGATAGGGGCCAGAGGGGCAGACGACAGAGTCCAATGATGGGAGAAAAACAAACAACAAAACAAAAACAAAACCTCACGAGAGCACTGCACGCTGGTGTGACAGCTGCAGTTTGGCTATACTATTCGGCGGCTGTTGAGTAGCTTGGTGCGCCCGGCGCAGTTTAGTCTAGACGGCAAAAATAAAAGAACCCCGCGGCGAGTTTGCCGGCAACGATAAAATACAGTAAACTGCCCGCGGATGTGGTAACCCGCCGCATCTGTGATGTTCCGGAGCGTGATGGCTCTGATGTGTTGAAGCTGGTGCTGTGATAGCTGTTGTGATGGCGTGATAGCCTAGAGACGTGACAGCCTGGCAGCGTGATATGTGTGGACACGGGCGTGATAGCCCAGAGCGTGATAGCCGGGAAAAAGAAGATGAAATTTATCCAAGTGCACGTGGTCAACACCGTTGCCGACACGTATACCCAGGAAACAACAATATGTGGCAAACAGGGTACCACCATTCCCCCAATATACCACAACTGCGGAACCCCAAAAGTTCCCCGCTCCATCTTCTCGGAACGTTCCTCGGTTGCAATAATCTGTCAATGCTGTGAGTACATCCAACAGCGGCTGACGAGAGGCCGAGGTAGGCAAACATGCGAAAGAGACATTCTACTCGCACCCTTTCCACACAGCACGTGCTGCGTGCATAGACGGGCGGACAGAGATCGGGCACAGCAGCAGCAGCAGCAGCAGGAGCAGCAGCAGCCCTGTTTTGACAAACTTGTTTGTCCGCTGTTTACCCGCTACACGATGGTATGATGGTATTGTGTAATGTCTCCCCGCCTCCCCCCTCCTCCCCTCCCCGGGGGAGGCCGAGGCCCGCAAGTGCAGTTAACCCTCGAAAAAACCACCCAACAACGACGGATATACGGTCCCTAGCACCGTGTAGGAGAGGATCCTGAGTTTGGCGGTCGGGAGTTACCGCGGTCACGAGATCGAGGTAGGTCGTGATAAGCCAACTTGGAGACAGCTGCCGATGGGTTTGAACCCAAATGCCCCGGTTTGGACACCGGGGCAAGGCAGCGGTGGAGAGCACGGAGAGGGTGGCGGGATGATCGCACACCGTGTGGGTAAGCACCCAACAGGGGGACGGAAAGGGTCCAGAGCTGGAGAGCCACGCCGCTCCGGGACAGGAAGACACCTCGCTGGGAAAGGCAAGCACCGGGTTAACTCTTACATTAACCCGAGGAT
>CACKRE030000300.1:0-35309 GCA_902602495.3 Ectocarpus sp. CCAP 1310/34 | reverse complement strand
TTTGAGAACCCTTCACGTCGCTGAGTTCCAGTTGCCCCTCATCGCCCGGCGCGCTGCCCGACGCTTGGTAAGGGCCTTCTCCAGCGCTGCTCGCGTCTCTGGGGTCTAACACCACTCCTGCGTGCGGCGTCTCCGCGGTTCCTCCCCCAGGGTCGTCCGCGCGGCGTCGAGGAGAGCATTGGTAAAGTCGGTCGCCAATTCCGCGGCGGTGTTTGTTCGCGCGTCCAGTCGTGTGTCGAGGTTGAGGAGGAACCGATTAGTCACNCCAGTTGCCCCTCATCGCCCGGCGCGCTTCCCGACGTTTGGTAAGGGCCTGCTCCAGCGCTGCTCGCGTCTCTGGGGTCTCACACCACTCCTGCGTGCGGCGTCTCCGCGGTTCCTCCCCCAGGGTCGTCCAGGCTGCGTCGAGGAGAGCATTGGTAAAGTCGGTCGAAAATTCCGCGGCGGTGGTTGTTCACTCGTCCAGTCGTGTGTCGAAGTTGAGGAGGTACCGATTAGTCACCGCACACCGTGCTGCTTCGAAGTGCACTTCCCGTCGGTTGAATTGCTTATGTTTCGGTTTAGTCCGGACTGCACGGTTGCGGGCAAGCCTGCCACCGAGGTTGACGGTGGCTACTACCATATTGTGGTCTGAATCTGCTTTGACTGGGCGAACCGGCTGGGGGATGACGACCACGTTAGATACTCGGCCATGATGTGCCTGCCTTGTCAGGATGTAGTCAAGGGGCTTGCAATCGTTTCCCGACACACGGTTGAATGTGTGCCATTTTCCGCCCTTGGGTGTCTCAAAGAACGTGTTCGTGAAAGGTAGCCTGTTTTCCGTTGAAACGTTCAACAGCAGCATGCCATTGTCGTTGAGCTCATCACGCCCGTACATTCCTATTACCCCTCCGTCCCCTCCGTCCAACCTATCTCCCGTCCACGCGTTGGCATCCAGTAGGACATACACACATTCTTTGGAAGGGATCCTCCGCACGAGACTGTCAAGTTTTCCCCAGAACACGCGCTTGCTGTCGGCGGTTGAAGGGTCGGTTGGAGCATACGAGGCTACGAAGTTGACCACTCCGCGGTGGCCTGCCACCAGAAACCTCATGGCCATAAGGAGTTCGTCGATAAACTCCGTAGTGAACGTGGATGTCTTGCTCAGTGACTCTTTGACGGCTATCCCACACCATGGACTCCACCAGTCTCCGTGCCACAGCAGAACACCCGGAAACCCGCTGCTGCAAATTCCGTTCGACCTGCCCTCCGTGTCTCCTGTATTCCTACCACCGATACGTCTTGTCTCGCTGCCTTGTGTAGAACGCTGTAAGCTCGCCCGTATTCTATTGCCCAGTTTACAGCCAAAGTCCCGACATTCCAGGTTGCTACCCTAAGAAGTTGACCCTGCTGTCTCTTTCGCGCGGCGCGCGCTGCTTTCTTAGCTAGCCTACGCGCACCCCGACCCCTCCTTTTCCTCCATGTTTCCCTCTTTTTTTGCTTTTGTGCTATTTTCTTGCAAACACTCGGGCTAACGTGATAGTCTAGTTACCCCGGTTCTTGCCTTGTTTCCCATAGAGTTGTCTTCTTGTCCCGGAGCGGTGTGGCCCTCAATCTCTGGGCTCTCTCCTTTCCTCTCTCTGGGGCATACCGCCACGGCGTGATTAGTCTCATTTTGCAGCTACCAAAGCTGGCGGCTCAGGAGCTACCCCGACCTCACGACAGCAGTAATTTCCAACCGCCAAACTCAGGATCCCCCTCTAAACAGTGCCAGGGACCGTATATCCGTCGTTGCTGGGTGGTCTTTCGAGGTCTAGAGTAGATCCACTTGCGGAACCTCGGCCTACCCCAGGGACAGGGGGGGCAGGCCGGGGTGGGTATGGATTGTGCGAATCATGAATCAGTGTTCGTTCGTCCATGAAGACATGTGATACTCGATACAGTGAATACCCTGACGGATGGTTTGATTCTTCCTGAAAAGGGAACTGAGTATCGAACCGCGTTTGTTCGTGACGATGCAGGTGAGCTGGGAGGAACTGAAAAGGAGTAAATCAAGCCGTTGAGTGTAAAGGTATGTGTCACTCGGTAGCAACCGTCACAAACTGTTCGATACTGAAACTGTAGGAACTGATAGTACCAAGCATGTGATGCTCGCAACACGCCCTGGTCCAAGGTTTGGTAGTGAGACTAGAAGGTTAGAATACTGAGTATCACTCAGTATCAAGCCGTGTGGTGTGATATGCAGTTGCGATGGAGACGGACGGTTTGATACTGAGACAGGAAGGAAGTGATGCTGAGTATATCGAGCCGTGTGAGCGTAGAGGCAGGTGAGACTCGATCAAAACCGTGACGGATGACTTGATACTGAGACTGGAAGGAAAATACATGGATTGTCAAGCCGTGAAAGTATCGAGGAACGAACGTGATACTCAGCACCAAGACTGAGGCATGGTCTGATACTGAGACTGGAAGCAATTCAATCTGCTTGTCACGGGATGTGATACTCATTATCAACCCTGACGGATGTTTGGATGCTAAGACTGGAAGTAAATGATACCGAGTATCAAGCCGTAGAAGTATCGAGGAACGAACATGATACTCAGTATCAAACCCCAGGCATGGTGTGATACAGAGACATGGAGGAAATGAATGTGAGAACCAGCGGATGTGATACAGAGATATTATTTATAGTCTACTCAGGATTGCGGTCGTGTCGTGATACATGTCGAAGTTTTAGCATGGAAAAAAAACATATGTGATGGGTGGCCCGATATAGTGCCGGTTGAATAGTGCCGGTTGCCGTTATAGTGCCGGTAATTTCGGCTCGCACACAGCCGCCCCGGTGGTCTAGTGGGTGGCATCGCAGCCTGCTAAGGACCAAGAACCTTGAGTGCAACGAGGGAGAAAGCGAGGAACCGACTGGGAAGGACAGCAACGGGAGCGTGTACGGACGGAGCAGGTCGAGTGGCGTTATGCTCGGGCTGACTACACCGGCGCCGGACGGAGCAGCGGCACCGGAGCATGCGGGCGACATCGACCCGTGGCGCACGGACAAACATTTATATCTGATCTGTTGATGATCTGTGTTGTCAATTTTTCTCGTTTTTTTCCTGATTTTCGGTGTTGGTTCTATGTGATGACGTCGTCACTGGTTTTGTAGAGAGACCCGTCAGAGATGGCGTGGCTAACCCGGGTGCCTTGGTTATGTGCCTGATCGTGGAAGACCCCTTCAATGTGGAACGATTCTTAGCTATTGTCGATATTTTCACTGCGTGCCTAACACAGACGATCGGGAGAGGTTCGGGTGATTGTCCATTGCAATCATGGCTTTGGTTGGTTGTTCTTTTTCACTGTACGTCCGCAGACACATTCTGACAGCACTTCAGACAGCAGCTTTGTGCCCCGCCAGCTTCTTGTTCCATGCCTACCATGGTGTTTTTGTACAGACAGCACTTCAGACAGCAAGTATGCTGTAGTCGGCAATCATTCGTTTTGGTACAGAGTGGGACAAGTAGGGGGTGATGTTGCTGTAGTCGAACGGTGAGACGGACGTGTAGTTCAGTTTTGGGCACGCGTACGGTGCTGCAGGGATTATATATAGGTGTAGTAGTACCTCTTCGGGCTCTTGTACACCTTTTTCTTGCTACGTGTGCGTGTTCTTTAGATCCTCAGATGGCTCCAGCACTTTCGTGACCACGGGCCGAGAGTCTTTGCTAGATTTTGGCATTTAGCAACTGGCATACGGTTTAATGTGAAGTCAACAACAACAACAACAACAACAACAACAACAACAAGGACCAGGTCATGGGTTCGAGTCCCGGCAGAGAGAGTTTTTTTCTCACTGAATAAATCCTGGTCTAGGATGAAAGCGACGCGCTGCAAAGCTCGTTTGTTAGTAGACCATAATCGACTTCGTAAATCACGAGGGAAGGGATTGCTGTACCCTTCTCGCGATAAAAATGCCTCAGGCATGAACCGCAGGAGGGGGTCCAACCCCCCCCTCCTATGTGACCTTCGGTTGGGTCGTCTAGCTAGTAGAAGTGGAGGATAGGGGCCAGAGGGGCAGACGACAGAGTCCAATGATGGGAGAAAAAAAAAAAACAACAACCACTGGAATACCAAGTCGTTCTGTACTTCGAATAGTGCCGGTGTCCGGTTAAGTGCCGGTGAATTTTCTCTGCACTTACCGGCACTAAATCGCTCAACTTTTTTGGGGGGTGTCGTGGATACGACCGAAACTTGCGTAACTTCATGGAGTATCTCCTGCGACCGGGCGAAGGGCACTTTCCTGCGACGCCACCGGGCCAAGTGACACGCTTCTGCTGTAGACAAGTCTTAGCACAGGTACCCGCAGTCATAAACGTGCTTTCTTAGTTGTATTGTTTTGGATACATTCGGTGGTGACGCACCCACACCCCCGAAACAGAGACAAACAATCGAATCCTACACATGCTGTAGGCCAAGTGCGACCAAAAGCATCGTACATACGAGACGTCGGAAACGATGAAACCGCTTGCCTTCTGCCAGCAGCACATAAGCGAGGGGAGCAAGAAGTGCACGTCCGCACGGCAGCACCAGCAGCATCAAGTACATCGTAACGTGACCACTGTTGTACGCTGTGGTTGGCTTGTGTGACATGAGGGTTGGGTAGAGAAACACAGGGTAATTTATTATCCACACACAGACGCCCAAGCTGTCTTCACCTGACGGTTACAGACTTGGAACACGCCTTCACAATTCTGTATCAAACACACACAGCAGAATAGAGCCGATTTTGCACTGCAAATACCCAACATGTCCTCTCAAGAGCAACGTCATTCTGATGCACGAGACACGAATCTTGTACCAGTTAGTGTCCTCTCAAAACAATGCCAATGTCCTCTCGAATACGACAACATTCACCAGTCAATTTCGATCTTTTGTTGGAGCAGGAGCGTTGCCTTGGGGCAATAGAATCGAAGAACACTATTCGTGTATGGAGGACGGATACGAATATCTCGGCATTGAAGGTGGAGCATGGGACGAACGCTGTAGATCGGGCGGTTAAGGCTTGGCAGCTATTTATATCCAACATACAAGTACCGACAACAGTCCCTGCAATCCTAGCTAGTGGTTGCCCAACTGCATCATGGGATCATTTCTCGACTTTTACCGAGTGCACGCAGAAACGGACAAGTTGGAGTTGCAGGGACAGTGGTGCTCGTTGAAGAAGCAAGTAGGGGAGGAGCCCCGGCGCTATCTCACAAGAGCATCAGTACTTCGCCAGAAACTAGAAGCGTACGGTTGGATGCAATCCGATCATGATGCTAACGTCCATTATGTACGCAACCTTCTGCCCGATTTCAACGTGCAGAGGAACGTGTTGTTGGCGCATTCGAAGGCCAAGACGGAATTGGTAGAGAAGGTGATTCTGACTGCCTGGGCGGAGACGAAGGCCGCTAGGAAGAGGGCGTCGGAGAGCGTGGGGGCGTATGCCCTCGTCACTGGCGGTGATAACCGTGGTGGCGGGGGCGGGAACATGGGGGATAGGGGGAAGACGAGAGGACAACGGAGGGCGGCAGCGCGGCAACAGCAGCAACAACCGCAGCAGCCACAGCAGCAGCATCAGCCGTACTTCAAGCAGCAGCAACAGGTATACCCGCCGCCGTACCCGCCTGAGATAAAATATTGTGACCTCCACAACTCCTCGTCCCACAGCAACGAGGAATGTCGCTTGCAGCGGCGTTGGGGAGGTCCCTCGGGCGGCCAAGGTGCGAGCTACGGCGGAAGACACGGGCCCCTGCATGGGGGCCGGGGTTTTTCTGGAGGAGGACGTCATCGGCAGCAGGCGGCAGATGGAAGACTCGGGGGGCGTGGCGCCGCTTCCGANGCAGCGGGGTTGGGGAGGTCCCTCGGGCGGCCAAGGTGCGAGCTACGGCGGAAGGCACGGGCCCCAGCATGGGGGCCGGGGCTTTTCTGGAGGAGGACGTCATCAGCAGCAGCCGGCAGGAGGAAGATTCGGGGGGCGTGGCGCCGCTTCCGGTGGGAGGGGCAGAGGCCCTTTCCACCAGGGACCGCCGGGCAGCAACCTCCCCGCCTACCCTGTACCTCAGCGGGGCTACGACTACAGCGCCTACCCCCCCCATATGTACCGCCCGCAGGGAAATGAACCTCTCATCCACCTCCATGACCCTCGCAAGCGGTGTGGGTACTGCGGTGAACTCGGCCACAACCATCTGTTCTGTCCTTTGCGTGTTGATGTCGGAAGGCCAGCTGGCATGTCGGCCGCCAACGCGCCGCCTAGGCCCCCACCGCCCCGGCCGCCGGCCGATGGCTACAGCCAGCGGCCGCCGTGGGCCCACTCGTACGGGCAGGCCAACACCGCGCAGCAGTACGGCGGAGAAGGGGTAGAGCCAGGAGCAGCAGGAGCGACGGTGGCGACGACGGCAGCACCATCTACGGGGGGACATGCAGTGACGCACGTGACCGGTGTTCATCAACAACCGGTGACGCACGCGAGCGGTGTGTACGAATACCCACCCCAACAGCAGCAGTCGGAGTACCTATCCCCCCCCTTCCAACAGCAGCAGTCAGTCCCCGCCCTTTACGCCTCTCCCGCGCCTTTGACCGGAGCACCTTCGTCGGCAGGGGGGACTTTGCATGCGTGTGTTGTAAGGGACATGTCAAGTGAGTACCAGAGTGAGATTTCGAGTGGATTCGTAGGGGGTGAGGGGTATGCCTTGATGAACTCTATACCGGTTGTGAGGGCGGAGCGTGTAGGAGTTGGAGAATGGCTTGCAGACTCCGGTGCAAACTAACCACACCGCCGGAAACCCCACGAACATGTACAATGTGATCATCCCGCCCCTTGGTAGCGAGAGAGCTCAGATCGGTGATGGCAGGACAATGCGAGTGCTTGAAATCGGTGTTGTAACCATCTTGAAGTTGGAGACTTTTGCGTGAACCTTTCCCGAGTACGTCATGTAGAAGGAATGGGGTTCAATTTTTTCTCCCTCAGTCAATTACAGGGATTGCAACGTATTGCCTTGGACGACGCAGGCACCCAACTTTTCCATGGCCAATTGACCTTTCCCCGTGGCGAGAGGGGTTCGTCGCCTTGGGCCACCC
This sequence comes from Ectocarpus sp. CCAP 1310/34, assembly GCA_902602495.3. Lineage (NCBI taxonomy): Eukaryota > Phaeophyceae > Ectocarpales > Ectocarpaceae > Ectocarpus > Ectocarpus sp. CCAP 1310/34. The sequence continues at coordinate 28,223 of CACKRE030000300.1, read as the reverse complement.
GCTTGCCGCCCAACAATGAAACGCCCACCGTTGTGCCTGTGATGCCTTTTCCCCGGTGCCCCCTCCCCGCGCTGCTGGTGTACGTTTCCATGCGAGTGATGGTAGAGTGATGCCGGAAACCCCACCGGTGTTTTCCCCCCCTCCGGGTGTAGCGTACGTTCCTTCCGCAGTGTCAGGTGTCCCGCCCGCTGAAAGCAGCTTAATGCCTCCGGTGATGTCTGTAGCTCATACCGCTCCCAGGAGTGTTGTTCAACCCCCCGTGTCGAATTTTCCGCCCGGTGCTGCCGGCGTAGTACCTTCCACGGTGTATGGTTTCCCGCCCGCTGCAAACAGCGTAGTACCCTCAACTGTGCCCGGTTTCCCGCCCGCTGCAAACAGCGTAGTGCCCTCTACTGCGCACGGTTTCCCGCCTGCTGCAACTAGCGTAGTGGCCTCTACTGTGCCCGATTTCTGGTCCGCTGCAAACAGCGTAGTGTCATCAATTGTGTACGGTCTCCCGCCCGCTGCGAGCACAGTCGTTCCTCCGGCAATGTATGCCCCCCCCCCTCACTGACAGGAGTGTGGTGTGTCCTTCCGCTCCTCAAGTGCCGCATGGAATGGAGTTGGTAGCTGTTCCCGGGCTGCCCTCGACCATGGTCTCCATTTTTCAGCAGAGTAATGACGATGATAACCGTAGATGCATTCCGTACACAGAGCATGGAGATTACGAGTGGGCTGTGTACCTATTGGAACAAAGAGAGGTATCACAAGACCCCTACGAGTTTTTAGAATTGATGTTTGAGTCTGGATTTGCAAATGTCTTCGATGATGTTGCTTTCACCGTCCCCGTCATGGCCCCGGGCAAGCGCCCTTTTTCGGTGGGGAAACCCTCCAAGATTATTGATGTTAACCTTTTCCACGTGTCGTGCTCCCACGCCAACGAGTTTCTATTGCTTGAGCTTGCGAAGCAGCACGGTCTCCGACTGACCGGTGTCCTGCAGCCTTGCGGTGGATGTCTGCAGGCGAAGGGGAAGAAGGCGGACGTGCCTCACCAAGCGGGCACGCGCGCGGAGCGGCCGCACGATCTTTGGCATATCAATCTGTGTGGGCAGATGGCGGCCTCGCTGTGGGGGTCGTTTTTCATGATCATGTTCGTGGACAGCTTCTCGCGGTTGCTGTACGGGATGAGGCGCAAGTCGGACACCCTCGCCTTCATCAAGAAGCTCCTCGCCGACATGAGTGGCACCGGTGTCCCTCGTTCTTTCCGGATGGACAACGGGGGGGAGTTCGTCAGCCGTGACTTCATCGCCTTCTGCGACAACGCCGGCATCCGCCCTACGTACACGGCGCCGGACACCCCGCAGCAGAATGGTCAGGCGGAGAGTGCAATCTGGCGCGTAAGCAAGGCCGGTCACGCCGCTCGTCTCGAGGCACGCCGCCTGTTCCGCAAGATCGACTTCACCCGCGTCCCCGGCTTTGGACACGATGACGAGCGACTTTGGCTGGAGTCGTGTCACTGGGCTGCCGGCGGTGCCAACCGTTCTCCGACCAAGGCAAACGTCGGGTACAAGTCGCCGCACGAGCTCTTCACTGGCCACCCGCCCCCGCTCTAGATCGTCCCGTTCTTAAAGCCGGGGTACACGCGTGTGATGCGCGCGCGGAAGATCAATCCCCAGGCAGTGCTGTGCTGCTACCTCAACAACGGCGACAACCATCACGAGTCGGCAGTCAAGGTCCTCAAGTTCGCGACGGGGCGCGTGTGCATGACGAACAACGTCGTGTGGGTCTCCGACCGCGCGCCGTTTCTGACCCCGACGCTGGAGGTGCCGGCGCCGGCGGGCGATTCGGATGTCGCCGCCGCACCGTTTCTAATTGAGTACATTTCATCGCCTCTTTTACCCCCCTCACCGTTCGCCCGATATTCCACTTCACCCGCTGCCATATCCTCACAGGATCCTCACAGGCGCCGCCGGCAACTTCCACACCACCAACGCCGTCGGCGCCGTCCACCGCAGCCACACCATCGCCAACGGTCACCGCGCCGCCTCGAACGTCACCGTTCACCACCACCGCGCCACCGCTTCGGGCTTGTATCCCTGCAGGACAAGGCAACGCTCCTGTCGACTCTCACCACTCGCAGCGTCGTCGATAGGGGGAGAAAGGAGATCCTGAGTTCAGCCGGAGGACGTGAAGCAGCGGAGCCGGGGGGGCGAGAGCGGGAGGGCATGAAAACAGAAGGACTGCGTGAAGAAGTCCCATGTGCGTGCGCCACCTCGCTTGCCTCCCGCGAGGACATTGATCGCACGATCAGGGATTTCAATCCCCCGGAAGTGGCACCGAACTTGCCACATTGCTATGCCAACGACTTGCGCGTGCTCAAAACGTGTAAGGAGGCTGTGTCTTCTGGTATGCTGACTTGTGTGTAGACTCTGTAGAGAGGGAGTTCAGAGGTCTGATGGAGGCTGCTACCTTTGAGGAAGTAGTGTAGCAACCAGAGAGTGTTATCAAGTCCAAGTGGGTGTGTAACTGGAATTCTGATGAGTATGGATGGCCGACTAGTGTGAAATTACGGCAAGTAGCGAGAGGAGATATGCAGCGAGTACATGTATATGGTGGAGAGACGTGTGCACTGACTGTAGTGGTTTCTAGCGTTCGCTTGTTGGCAACGATGGCATGTGAGCAAAGTCTTTCTCTTCGGCATTTTGACATCAACCAAGCATTTGTCCATTCGGATTCGGATGAGGATGTTTTCATGTGCCTTGCCAGAGGGATGTGGTAGATTGTCAGGCATGATAGTGAAGTTGAACAGGAGTCTGTATGGCCCTAAGCAGGCATCAAGGCAATGGCATTTCACACTTGGCGAGGTGTTTGATTTGTTTGGGTTTTGTTCAGCGTCTGGCGGATACGTGTGTGTTTCGGTTGATGGAGGAGGGAAGAGTGGTAGTGACTCTGGTAGTACATGTGGATGGTTTTTTTTCGATTGGAGAGGAGAGGTGTGACCAATTTGGTGGGGACCTCAACACCATGGTACCGGTGAAGAGTCTTGGTGACTGGAGATGGTACTCTGGATGTTTTTATGAGAGGAATTGGGATGCACGGACTTTGAAGATCTCGCAGCAGACGTACGCTGAAGAGTTGGGGATGGAGTTTGGGGTAGAGTACGGGAAGGAAATTCCTCTTCCTGTAGGTTTAAAGCTTTCAGAGTTTGACCAGGATGAGGAAGTGGTATCATGGCCTTTTCGCGAGCTGATAGGATCGCTGATGTGGCTGGCAACGCAAACGAGGCCAGATATCGCGAATGCAGTAAGAGCGGTAGCACGGTACTGTAGTCGTCCGGGTTCCATGGGTGTGTTGATCAGCTCCACCATGGTTGCTTGAATCACTTCGTCCGTAACTTTGTTGTAGTTCAAGTTCGATTCCTCCAAGGCTGCCTGACAGTCTTCGCCGATCTCCCCGTCGTTCTCGTGCTTCTGTTCCATCAGGGACGCCGGTCGTTCCACCAGCAGGTAGAGTTTGGCGTACACGTCATCGTTCGACTAGCAGTAGGCGACGTAGTCATCATCCGTTTCCGCGGGCCGACTCCGGCCTTTCAGCAGTGGACGGATGTCCCTACGCGTAACTCCCACGACGACGCACAGCCTTTTCATCCAGTCCTTGAATTCAGCTTGGTTCTTTCCGTCGAAATTCTTCAGCCCTCGAATGGTGTTGACGAGATTGGAGGTGTTGTCGCCGGGGCGAATAATCACCCATCCTGGTATGTTATTTCTATCGTGATGCGCTTCTGTTGCCGTGAGGTGAACAGGACGATGCTGATGTTCCCTGCTGTCTGTTGCAGCAGTCTCTCCCGTCATAGCAGTTGTTTTCTCGTGGTGTGAACCCGAGGCTTCCCGACCCCGCTCCTGTTTAAAAGGATTGCGGTTGTAAGTCGTACCTTCCCAACCCCACTCCTGCTCAGAAGCATTGCGGTTGTAGGTCATCCTTTCCCGGCTTCGCTCCTGTTTACCCCTCGTTGGGTGTGTAGGAATACGGTGCAGACCGTCTCGACCCCGCTCCTACTCAAAAGGAATACGCTTGTAAGTCGTCCTTTCCTGACTCCGCTCCTGCTCAAAAAGATTGCGGTTGCAGGTCGTCCTTTCCCGGCCCCGCTGCTGTTTACCCTCTCGTTGGGTGTGTAGGACTACGGTGCAGACCGTTTCGACCCCGCTCCTACTCAAGAGGAAAACGCTTGCACGTCGTCCTTTCCCGACCCCGCTCCTGCTCAAAAGGATTGCGGTTGCAGGTTGTCCTTTCCCGGCCCCGCTCTTGCTTACCCTCTCGTTACAATTGGGTGTAAAGGACTACGATGCAGACCGTCTCGACCCCGCTCCTGCTCAAGAGGATTACGGTTGTAGGTCGCGCTTTCCCGCCCCCGCTCCTGTTTACGCTCTCCTTGCGTATGGGTGTATAGGACTACGGTGTGGACCGTCCCTGCTGGTGATGCAACAGTTATCTACTCTGTGTATGAGCCCTTGTTTCCAGCGAACGCCTTGGTGATTTCAGCACTGAAGGAGCTCCTCCCACTTTGTGAAGCCCCTGTCTTGTGTGTGTGAAACCGTATGTCGCTTGTCTTCCTCAGTCGGAGTTCGTTCGTCCTGGCTCGTCCTCGTATCTTCTTCATCTCTGAACCGAAAGCTGAACCGAAAGCTGAACCGTTTCCCGCTGTATCTTCTCCGCAGTTGAAGCACAGAAGGCTGGTGAAGCGAGGAGGTCCGGTGGCTGAACTCGTTGTCTTGTCCACAGCTCAATGTGTACGCCTTCATGCAAGGCTCATTACCTGTCGGGAGAAGCGTCTCTGCAGCAGCGGGTGAGTGCTGTGAGCAGCGATCGCTTCGTAGACTGTTATTGCACAGCAGCTGTGATTGCACATCCTACACAGAGGTTAAACTTCGAGTTCGGGTGCAACTTGATGTGTGCCTTGGAACGAAGTAGCAAAGAAAGATGTTTGATTACTGACTGACTCCCACGTCAGGTTTGAAGGTGCTAAAGTGGAGTGAGCACAAAGGGGGCGTGAGCGCGCTTGAGTCTTATCTCGAAAGCAAAAAACAATATCATACGCCCGTCAAAGCAGGGTTATCCCGAGATCTGCTTACTGTACTGGTCTCTCGGGGGCATTTTTTGGACAGCCCAACACAAGCTTCACCGCAAACATTCCGATAACCAAGAGTCTCCCTGCTTGAACTCAACATATTCCGTCAATATCTCTGACGTACTCAGAGTCACCCTGCTCGACTTCTACACGCAGGCTTCTACCACTTCTGTGTATGTATCTAAAGACCAAACACTGAGAATGAAAGAAAGCAAAGCAATACCGAGCGGCCCGCTACAAACCACGGCAGCACGCCAAGCAGCTGTCAGTTACTGCGATCTTTGTAGCGTCGCGTCATCATCATCAGTAGCAACAAACAACAGATCATCATTGCTCTCTAGCGGTTTGCCGTTTTCTCCCCTCAGGGTAAAGATTGTCAGGAAAATCGTGCGTCGAGACCACCAGTAGTCGGACACGGTTTGACCTTTGAACACGATTGCAGCAACTAGTCTGCGTAGCAGTAGAAAATGATCCATCTCTCCTTGGCATGTATTCTCTTGTTCTAGAAATATTCCGGAAGCATGCTAGATCAAGGTTGACCGGGACATCTATGTAGAACGTGTGTAGCTTCTGGAAGCCTTCTGGAAACTTCTGGTTCCTCCTGTAGCTTCTGGAAGCCTTTCTGGAAACTTCTGGTTCCTTCTGAAAGCTTCTGAAAGCGTTCTAGATCTAGGTTGCAGTTGATACTCTTCTAGAACGTAGGAGGGCTTCCAGAAATCATTCTGGAAGCATTCTGGATCTTTCGTGTGATTGGCTTATTTGTTCGGTATTCGAGAAGAGTGGTGCAGCCCTAAGCTCGTCCACTCCTCTGACTACTCTTCAGTCTCCTTTTCAGTACCAGCAACATCTGACTCGGGAGTCAGCAACTAATAAAAGCATCTTCATATTTCCATTCCAAGTCTCTCGCGGTTGGAGACGCACAGAGTGTGAACCTCTGAGGTAGGCTACACAGCCTCCTGGCATCTGCAGCATCGTACTGCTGCTAGTGCACAGCGAAATATCGCTGACAGGTTATGAGCCTCGGCTAACGCACACACTACGAGCTGCGAACATCACGGGAAGATCAAGGCAACCTCTTCTCGGGACATCAACCTTCATCCGTGGACAACGAGAGAACCTGGTTTCGGAGATTTCTGGAGATTGCGACGCCGTCATCGGTCAACGGCAACACAAGCAGACGCGCAAACTTGGTCATCTACACCAAGGTGCTGAGGGTTCACGTCGTATACACACGTTACCACCCCTGTGGCAGTAGCGGGTATCTCTGTGGTGAACTAGCAGCAAGGGTCACGTGCGCGGGAGTCTCGAGCGGCATACGCATCGGGTGTACAAGGAACTACACTGTATCATCAGCGGAGGCAATCAACAACCGGAGTCCTCCATATCAGTAGCAGGAGCGGGTTCGGAAACAAGAAAATCACAACCGGAGTTTTCTATATCAGTAGCAGGAACGGGGTGGGGAAGTCTCGGGTACAGGCAGTAGTACCACGAGCAAACTTACTCCTACAGCAGGAAGTACTTTTATCAAGACGAAGAAAATAAAGCTGGAACGAGCAATGGATACTGCAACGAGCAACACAGGAGGTGGAAGCGCGTTCGCCAGCGATAGTTCTACGAACCTGGCAACCGTGATCAAAGGCCTCAAGAAATTCGACGGAAAGGACCCAGCTGAGTTCAAGACACGGATGAAGAAATTCTGCGTGGTGTTAAGTGTGACCAGGAAGGACATCCTGCCACTGCTGAAGAAACAAAGTAAGCCAGATCCCGCAGACACAGCGGCCTTCGACTCCAACACGGCAAGCGAAGATCTCTACGCCATTCTTTTCCTCCTAGTAGAATTTCCGGCCGCCTTGTCGATACAGAAGCACGAAGACGACCCTGGCATCAGCGGCGACCGATAAGCTGCCTTCGAGGAGCTCTGCACCAACTATGACAGGATAACGGACGGGTCATCAGGGCGAAGATGGAGGAGCTGGAGAACAACCCCATGAACCCTGGTGAAAATCCCGACGACTACTTCAACCAGAAGCACCTACTTCGCGCCCAGCTGGAAAAGATGGGAGAACCCATCTCCGACCGCCGCTTCAAGGACATTTGCGTACAGGGATTCTCCGACGAATACAAGGACGTCAAACAGATGGTGTTCAGGGACCCAACCTTCAACGTCCTGGACATGCAATCCACCATGCGCAACATCTTTTTGAACGAACAATCGCGCAAGGGATGGAAGGGACGCATAGCTGGTCGAGGATTTGCCATGGCAACAACCGCGTCTGACATCATCTACCACAGCTGCTACGAGCCGGGGCACATCAGGAGGAACTGTCCTAAGATTGAGAACAGGGCGACGAAGAAAACGAAGCCCGCCGGAGCTTTCCAGTGGTGCTCCAAGCACAACACTACGTCTCACTCGGACGCGGAATGCTACCAGCAAGGAGGAAAGCGCCCGGAAGACACCTAGGACTCAAGTAAAGCATTCACCGCGTGCTCCGACTGCACTCACTGCTCGTCGGCGTCCAACAAGCACGACTCAAACAATGAAGTGGCAGTTGTCGACCGGGACGAGGACGCCTTCGACAGCGACTTCATGTTCGCCACGTGTTCCCGCATTTCAGGACGCAACTTCGCCGCGAGCTCCACCGGGGTAGGCCTGCTGGTAGACACGGGAGCATCGGAGACCATGTTTGACAATCGCCTCATCCCCGACGGAAACCTCCACGATTACACGCAGCAAAACTCTCCAAAGATCGTTGACAANCAGGACGTAACTTCGCCGCAAGCTCCACCGGGGTAGGACTGCTGGTAGACACGGGAGCATTGGAGACCATGTTTGACAATCGCCTCATCCGCGACGGAACCTTCACGATTACACCCAGCGAAACTCTCCGAAGATCGTTGACGTGGCCGGAGAAAGCCAACTCACAGACACGACCACGGGCATTCTACACTGCACCGTCAAGGACAATCGAGGACAGCAATTGCGCGTGCGGATTCAGGGACTCATCGTTCCGGGACTTGGTCGCAACATTTTTTCGCCCACCTCCCTCCTGATGAATGGATTGCGCTGCGTCGCCGAAAAAAGCACTCCGCACCTCACTATTCAAGGCAGAGCGATTCCACTCCCACAAGATCCGCGAGACCAAGGCATGTGCACCCTCGACATCACGTTCGAGCAGAACGTCCAGCCATCTGCCACGAGATCCCTCGTGCCCCACCAGAAGCAGTCACAGACCCACACGGCGAACGCCGTCTGCTTTACGCTTGTGACCGCGGACACCTGGCACAGGAGGCTTGGACATCTCAATGCTCGGAGCCTGGACATCCTTCGGAAAGACACGGGTACCGGGGTGGACTATCGCGACAGTCTCTCCCCTTGTGGGGTCTGCCAGATCGCGAAACACAAACAGTCCTCCCACCCGAAGCAATCGACTCACGAACTATCACGGCCTGGACAACTTGTGGTCATCGACAACATGGGGCCTGTTAATCCACCTGCGAAATATAAAGGAGGCTCCTTCCCGTACGCGTGTAAGATCACCGACGACCACACGAAGATGAAAGAAGTGTACCTGCTTCGCAAGAAATCTGACTCGACCGAGGCGGTTCATACGTACAACATGTGCGTCGCAGCGGCACGAGGCTACCGGACCGAGACCATCCGCTGCGACAAGGAAGGCGAGAACACCGGATCCGAATTTCGAGACTACTGCAAGAATTCAGCTCTGAAGCTCGAATACGCCGCCACCAACACCCCTCAACAAATTGGTGTATCGGAACGGGATGGACAAACCCTGGCCGGAGTCACCCGGTGTCTTCTGGAGGATGGAGATTTTCCGCCGTCCATGTGGGGGGAGCTAATGCTGACTGCAGCATACCTGTTGAACAGGTCCCCACAGTCAGCACCGAGGGGAGCTACGCCATACTCGAAGTTGCACAGTAAGTCACCTGATCTCTCGGGACTTCGGGCCATTGGAGCGCGCGCCTTCGTACACCACGAGAGATACCGAAAGAAGCTGGACGACAGAGCTTTCGAAGGCAAGCTATATGGTTTGGGCCTCTNCGGGATGGACAAACCCTGGCCGGAGTCACCCGGTGTCTTCTGGAGGATGGAGATTTTCCGCCGTCCATGTGGGGGGAGCTAATGCTGACTGCAGCATACCTGTTGAACAGGTCCCCACAGTCAGCACCGAGGGGAGCTACGCCATACTCGAAGTTGCACAGTAAGTCACCTGATCTCTCGGGACTTCGGGCCATTGGAGCGCGCGCCTTCGTACACCACGAGAGATACCGAAAGAAGCTGGACGATAGAGCTTTCGAAGGCAAGCTATATGGTTTGGGCCTCTACAGCCAGACCNACCATATAGCTGGACGACAGAGCTTTCGAAGGCAAGCTATATGGTTTGGGCCTCTACAGCCAGACCTACCGGGTATTCAATCCATCCAACGGGGCCGTGGTCGAGAGCCGGAATGTTACTTTTATCGAATATCCACCCCGGTGAGTGCCATTCCAGTATTCCACTGAAGCAAACGGGTACGAGAGCGACATGCTGAGCTTCACCTCCCTGCTGGACAGCCCCCACTCGACGAGCGACCTGGACTTCACGGCGCAGAACGAACTCCTTCGGCAAGAAGTCCGGAAGATGCAGCAAGACAATCTCGGTCGGGAGGAGCTTCGCCTAGAACTGGACGGGAAAGAGGATGAACATGACAACGGGCAGGATCTCAGCGACGGGGTCGCCCCATCACCGCATCTCTCATCGACACCAGCTGGACCGTCATCCGAAACCCACGCATCTAGCCCCAGCCCATCATTGTCGAACCCGTCCGAACCGGACACTTCAGTGTCAACTGGATCCTTCTGCATCCGGCGCCTGCAAGTCACCAGAGCTAGCACGCACGGGAAGCCCACCAACGACGATCAGATCGACGTTAACTTGGTTCCTGCCGATCTGCAAGTCACCATGAACGACCGCGGTCGAGCCCATGCTGCAACGGGCCGCGTGGAGCCATCCGGTGTTTCCTTCACTCAGCTGGCTGAGATAGCCGATCAAGCCCAGCTCCCATGCCCTGGCGATACTGAGGATTTCGCCCACGTGGCGGAAGACCCCTTCACTGTGCCGCGTGCTAACGCCCACGTCACGACCACTCACGACCACCACGGGATCTTGGAGGAGACGAATCAAGCCATTGAGATCCCCAACACCTACGACGAAGCCATGAGCTCTCCCCAACGCGAAGAATGGGAAGGAGCGTGCAGCAAGGAGACGGACAATCTGCGGAAACACAACGTCTACAATCTGGTGCCCCCCAGTAGCGTTCCCAGAGAAGAGAAGATCCTCGCAACGAAATTCGTCAAGAAAAAGCTGGATGGACTCTTCAAAGCTCGCCTGGTAGTCGGAGGACATCATCAAGAGCCAGGACTGGATTACGGACGCAGCTACGCCCCAGTATGCCGTATGGGGAGCTTTCGCATGACATCCGCAATTGGCTGCCACAACAACTGGCCCATCTACCAACTGGACGTTGTCGGTGCCTTCCTAAACGCCCTCTGCGACAGAGACGTGTACGTCAGACCCGCCCCCGGCACATCCGCCAACAACTCCGCGACAGGAGAACTCATGGTGTACAAACTAGAACGGAGCCTCTACGGCCTATCGCAGTCGCCGGCGCTCTGGAACGACACCCTGGACGAGTCTTTCACGGTGTTCAAATGGAAGAAAACTCAACCCGACCCCTGCGTGTACGTGTATACCAGCGGCAACATCATCGTGATTCTCACGGTCTGCGTAGACAACATTCTCATCACGGGAGGAGACCAGCAGCCCGTCGACCAGACGAAGAAGGAGCTCATGGATCGATTCGAGATGACCGACATGGGAGAGGTAAAGCGGATCCTCGGGATCGACGTAGAGCGGTATCTCGAGGAAGGAACCCTGGCCATTTCACAGGAGCACTACGTGAACACACTTCTGGAGCGGTTCGGAATGCAAGAGGCCAACCCAGTGAGCACTCCTGGATACGGAGCGGAAATCTCCACGAATCAACAGGGCCAATCCTAGGACCCACGGACAAGAAAATCTACCAGTCGATGACGGGAAGCATCCTCTACCTGGCCTAGTGCACGCGATTCGACCTCTCTTCCGCGGCCCTACAACTGTCCAAGGCCTGCAGCAACCCAGCGCAAGTGAACATGACAGCAGCCGAGCACGTTCTGCGATACCTTCGGGGTAATCCAGTGCTTCCTATCGTCTACAGGAGAGGACAGTTTCGGCTAGCGGCGGTTACGAATTCATCCGTCGGAGCAAACCCCAACAACGGAAGATCTACCACGGGATATCTCTTCTTTCTGGCTGGAGGACTCATCAGCTACGGTGCGAAGACTCAAACTCTAACCGCTCAAAGCACGGTCGAAGCCGAGATTCAAGCACTTAGCTCCTCAGCCAGTGAGGCGGTCTTCATCTCAATTTTTATGACGGAACTCAACTTCAAGACCTTCGGATCGGTTCCCATCAACAGCGACAGCACTGGAGCGCTGACAGTGGCCGGGAATACCATGCACTCTCAACGCACGAAGCACGTGGCCCTGAGGTACTTTTTAACCCGGGAGCTAGTGGAGCGGGGACAATCACTCTTCACCTACCCAGCGAGCACCATTTGGCTGATATCGCGACCAAGCACCTACCAAAGCACCGATTCGCCTCGATCATTCAGCAGATCAAGGACTTCTCGTGTTGATCGAACATCTGTTGAGCTTCCTACCATACGCGTCATACAAGAAGGAATATATTTTCGATACGATGCCAACGGAGGGGTCGAGGTAGAAATGGATATGGTGATGCGGTTGACCATTGTGAATTAGTTGCTTGATCGAGGGGTCGTGTCAGGAAAAATAGTGCGTCGAGACCACCAGTAGTCGGACACGGTTTGACCTTTGAATACGATTGCAGCAACTAGTCTGCATAGCAGCAGAAAGGAATCCAGCTCTCCGTGGCATGTATTCTCTTGTTCGAGAAATATTCCGGAAGCATGCTAGGTCAAGGTTGACCGGGAAATCTACGTAGAACGTGTGTAGCTTCTGGAATCTTCTGGAAGCTTCTGGAAGCTTCTGGAAGCTGCTGAAAGCGTCTTAGACCTAGGTTGCAGTTGATACTCTTCTAGAACGTAGGAGGGCTTCCAGAATCATTCTGGAAGCATTCTAGATCTTTTTTGTGATTGGCTTGTTTGTCCGGTACTCGAGGAGAGTGGTGCAGCCTTAAGCTCGCCACCCCTGACTCCTCTTCAGTACCAGCAACATAAATTTGACTCGGGAGTCAGCAATAAATATCAACATATTCATATTTCCATTCCAAGTCACTCGCAGTTGGAGCCGCACAGAGTGTGAACCTCTGAGGTAGGCTACACAGCCTCCTGGCATCTGCAGCATCGTTTTGCTGCTAGTTCACAACGAAATTACGCTCAGAGATGATGCAATCTAGACCGATCCCGCGGGGAACCATCCTGATGACGCACAGCAGCAGCAGTAGACCCTCACGCCCTCGGCGGTTTCTCTCGATGATGGCAGGTGTGATCTGGACTCGCTTGGGAAGGTGTGTTCAATTGTGATCATCGGTCTGCTCTCAGTCGGTTGGGCCCACTCAACATCAATTAACACCCGCCAGGTTACACATNTGCAATCTAGACCGATCCCGCGGGGAACCATCCTGATGACGCACAGCAGCAGCAGTAGACCCTCACGCCCTCGGCGGTTTCTCTCGATGATGGCAGGTGTGATCTGGACTCGCTTGGGAAGGTGTGTTCAATTGTGATCATCGGTCTGCTCTCAGTCGGTTGGGCCCACTCAACATCAATTAACACCCGCCAGGTTACACATGGCGCATGCCTACAGGGTACCCACGGTGCACAGAGGTCGTATAGGCCCGGCACCTCCTGTTTTCATAGCTGGTCTCAGACCAGCGTCTCAGCGGTGATGCATTTGTTGGTGGTGTTATTGCGTCTCTGTCGGTGTTTCTTGTCCATGTTTTTCTTGTCCTGCTTTGAATCTCGCGCGCGCGATCTCCGCTTTTGTATACACGCCTTTTCGTGTGAAACCCCGGGGTTGGGGAGCAAGATCTCCTACGAAATTACCCTACAAATGCCAATGAAGCATGGCCATCTGTTCTGGGAGCACGACGACATCGGTGTGACGCAGAGCGCGCTGTTTTTCTTGATCTTCAAAAGCGAACAGATCGTCAATCGGTGCCCTATAGATCTCGCTCTGGTTGCAAAAGTAGACTATATCGGCTTCCCAGAAATCAAGTTTTGGGGCCCCTGTATCGCGCGGCGCAACTTTGGCCGACGTATAGTCTTTTTTTTCCCTCCTGGGGATGAGACGGGAAAAAACGTCGCTCGCTTCGCTCGCTCCGCGGCTCATAGTAATTTTCAATTGTTCGACACTCTGTCTAAAGCGGATATCCACGCTGTTCAGACCCCACACGTCCGCGTCTCGTACACCTTGGCCCCTTGATCATGTCCTCCAATGTGCAATGGATATACTTTCAGCACTGTCTTCTGAAGGGGGCTGCGAAGCGCCGGGCAGAGGGTTCACCTTTACTTCGTACCTTGAAACCAAAATAAAGACCAAGGCCAGGACTGACACAATTTCATACGTATGTAGAGTATTACGGGGTTCGATGCTCCAAGCAATATATTTCCAAGGCTTCTTCAACATGCAGTAGTCGCACCTGGCCTCGGGGCACGTGCGATCCGTGAAGACATGTAAAGGGTACGCTTAATGGTGGATCCCGCGCTTTTTATCATGTGGTGGAAGACCGTGCAGTATTCAGGCGGCTGGCCGGGTTCACTCCTCGCGTAGAACTAAACAAAAATGAGGAAATCGACAACAGCATCATAACAAGAATACGAGGGCGGGGTAAGTCCTTGGCACCAACCCTTGTACATCACGAAGACACAATTTCATTTCCTGTGTCCTCGTCATCTTCCTCGTGGTCGCTTTAGTTACACATCCTTGACGGTCATGGCTCTGCCTACAGATATGACAGCAGCAAGGGACTTTGCACGGCTAATAACGACCTGTGCGTGGCTGCTGCAGCGGCACACACGCTAATAGAAGCTACTCTACATGGCAACCCAATGACAGGGGCTTTCTGAAGACCGAACGACGCCAGCAAGGAGTGTAGGCAAAACCCTCGCGAATCTGACGTACTGCGCGCTATCTATCGTGTTCACCTTTCAGGGCGCTAAACCATGTTTTTTGAACATAGGAGTTGGAAAATTCGGCGTTTTTGTAGGCGATCATTGGTTGCGCGTGAGGTTTGTCATTTCACTCTTGGTTGGCCATGCCAGTTCTTTACCAGTTTTCTTCCACTTCCGAGCATAGCATGCAGGGTGACAACAAAGAATGCGAAAGCCATTCTCGCTTAGTCTTCTTGGCAGGCCTGTACTGAAGTAGCCCGACCCTCACCGTATCACCGCCACCTATATACAAAGAAAGAACGGAGGCCAACCGGACGATATGTATCATCGCCTTCATGTACGGCGGCATCACTCCTCCTCCACCAGATTGATTCACGGGTTCCAGACGCGTTGCTCGCTCGCCCTGAGGCATACACAGAATCGTCGACGATGGGTTTAGTAATCTGGTAACCCTGAACGGTTCTAGGCCAAACCCACATTGCAGAACGAACCATTAAGCCTGCCGCACAGCGTTCCATCACGAAAAGGATGCTTCACGTGCACAGCACAGTGCTTCATGAATCTCCGAATGCTGCAGACAGGTCCTGCTACACTGGAATGCGAACTCGGGGATCATCACTTTGAAAATAGATTACGATCTCGACATTTTTGCTGTGAAATGTTTTTCCAATGAGTGCGAGGGTGAGTGAACGCATGCACCCTATCATTTAACTGCGTTTATTAACATTTTTTATAAGCCCGAGGGAAGAGAGATGCCAAACCGGCACAGAGCACGTTTCCCGCAGACACGTTTCTGCGGCCTTCTACCGTGCCTTTGCCTCTCTCCCAATAAATGCTGTCTCTCTCTTCCCTCTAAACAGCAACTCAGGGTGCTCTTTCCTGCGGTGGAGGGAACCAATCTTTCTGCACACAGTAGTCTCAGATGACGAAGTTCCCAACATGTTACCCTACCATTTTCTTCGCCAATATCGAGGTCATCATGACACTGCTCGTGCAGTGGGATTAGCTCCTGGTATGGCCTACCTATCGCACACCGTGATTTCCCCCGATTGCCTCCCGACTGGCTATGTCGTACCGAACGGGACACAACTTGCGAGTCCTCTATGTTGGCTACTGAATACGGCTCGTACACATTCCTCTGACTTAATCCTCCCGCCCTCCGCGGCACGCGTTCCAAATTGTTGCCCCCAACTGCCATATACAGCACATTCCCGAATCCTTAGCTAAATGGTGCAGTGCGCATTAGTTTCTGGGACTCACCCCTATTTCTTAGCTATTTTCCTCCAAGCTCCGCGGGCTTCGTCATACTATAGAACCTTTGTTTGAGATACGACGTTAACGGCGCGTCATCGGGCAACGTTGCACAACATGACAACGACGCCACCACCACAGCAACTGCTCCGCCGTCTGCTCCGCCGTCTGCTCTGTATCCCGATCATGGGTCGTTTACCTCATCCAGATTCTTGGATCGCCTGCCGTGATGTATGAGGAGAACCCCGACCACGCCGGCGTGACGACGGCCGGAATGATCGGCATCCGGCGGTGATATGTGTGGCTTCCTGCACACCGCCGCCGCATCGACCAGCTTCTCCGCACCGCGATTGAGGACCCGATAAAGTCGTCGATCAGGTCTGAGTTCGCCTGTGCCTTTAATCTCGCTGCAGTCCTTATTGCAATGCCGTCTGGCCGCCCTCATTCGGCCGTGTGTTTCAACTCACTCAGCTCTCGGCGACCCCTTCGATAGCGATCCTGTCGATTCCACCGCCATCCCTGGGCCGCCGTCCGCGGTCCGCGGAGAAGACAGTGCACGGCACGGGCGCCCTGCTGCTCCCCGAGCGGGCGTAAGCCCTAGCTCCCATGAAGACGGTCGCGGCGTGGGGTCGCGGACATATCCGCCGTCGCGGCTTCTGAAAGGGAACACCTGGCGTTGCTGGCTGCCATCCCCGCGCACCGGTCCGCCCGCGTCCTGCCGCCCTGCCCAGGCGTGACCTCGATGCAATCTCCATCTGTGAGTGTGCAAGCGCTCCCTTCCACAACAAGCAACATCAACAAAGTGAAACCAATCTGATGCGTCCAGGCGACTAGCGGAAACATTGGCATAAAAGAATTTTGTGCGTGGGCAGAGACTAGATATCGTCTGCACGATGTACATGACCAACCGCGTAATCGCACAAACTCGGCGGCCGCGGGAACGACACTGCTGTGTGAAACAAGCGGCCCTACCACAGAACCAACAACAAATGCTGGTTGTTTTGTCCTGGCGAACACTGACAAATCCAATCCATGTTCATGATTCTACTGGATAGTGAGAATCGGTCGGATGCGAAAACCGCGGGAAGCCCTGTTATTGTTAGGAACACGCCCACACCCAAGGCCGCCATTCACGACTGATGTGTTTGGTTGTCGCCATAATATTTCCGCATGAATCGCCCACTGCGACAACCCTGGTCGCACTGTTCAAAACTAAGCCTACAGATCATGGTCGCCAATCACAAATTCATGTGATTCGCCCTGGTAACATCTTTTGATTGCCATGACTGATGGATTTGTGCGAATGCGCTGGCCCCATTACACAGCGTTTTGTGACCTGCGCTCCATCATTACTTGCAGAACACCACCATTATATGACTAGGACATGTTAGATTGGATGGTCTAAGCAGATACTGGTAACCATGTTCTGATCGACATGTCGCGGGAATCACGCAAATGCGACGGCCTCGGTAGGCAAAATCGTTGCAACAACAACCACACCACCGCCAGCCACGATTGATTCGTCTGGTCCCGTTTTACAGGCGGTTAACTGGTTGCAAACATCGTTGCCGCGGCTGACGGAGGTGGTGGAACCTCTCCGACGCTTGCTGGAGGAGCACATGGCGTCGGCACCTCCTCGGACAAAGAGGATTGCATCTAATCGTGCGATTAAGAGCGAGGCGTGGACTGCCGGCATGGTTGAGGCATGGACATCGGCACAGGATTTGGTGGCACATCCGGTGGCGTTGTCACATCCGAAGGAGGGTATTGCTGTGCTGATGTTTCCCGATGCGTCTGGTGAGCATTGGGGTAGTTTCTTGACGCAGGTGCCGCAGGAAGAGCTGGAGCGTGGAGTGTCCGTGGAAGATATGACCCACGAGCCGCTCGCCTTCCTTAGCGGCGGTCGACAAAGAAGGCTTCGCCATCGTCAGTACGTGCAAGCGGCTGGACTACCTGCTGTGGGGCGGTGTTAATGTATACACCGACCACCGCAATCTCGCGTACATTTTCACTCCTGATGCGTGCTTGTCGTTGCTGAAGACTACTGCCCAGCGTCTGGAGCAGTGAAAGATGGTGTTGGCGCATTTCCAATATTCCATCATGCACATCTCTGGCGAGAGGAACTGTTGGGGGGACTTGCTTTCGAGGTGCATCAATGTTCCCGCAGTGAAGGTTAGGGCTGTGGCTGTGCCGAGCGAACCTGACGACACGATGCCATCGAAAGAGGTTATTCGTCGACTTCAGCAGAGTGCGCGCAAACAAGTCAGAACTACGGCGCATGGAGCGGAGGTTTTCATGGCGCCACATGGAAAGGCCGTGAAGGATAGCGAAGGAATATTTCGAATCAAGGTGAAGGGTCGCGAGGTCATGTGGATTCCTGAAGATTCCAAAGAATTACAACAACCTCTCATGGTCTGCGCTCATATGCGAGGCGCAGGACATCGGGGTACGGAGGGAACTTTGCAACGATTACAAGAGTACTGCTGTTGGTTTCGCATGGAAAACCAGGTGAAAGATTTTGTCAAACAGTGCTTGCATTGTGTAGATTGGAGGGCGGGTGAAGCGATCCCAAGGCCGCTTGGAGAAACAGTGCATGGTACAAGGCCAGGCGAAGTAATTCATTTTGACTATATGTATGTTGGCCAGAGTGGGCCGTGGAATGTCGAAGGCTTGGATGAAGGCGTTGGATTCAAATACATGTTTGTGGTGATGGATGATGTTACCAACCTCGTGTGGTTAGAACCAACGGGGTCGTGCACGGCTGCTCTAACAGCCAAGATTTTGCTCAACTGGTGTAAGACTTTCGGTGTCCGCAGATAGGTTTGGGTCAGCGATACCGCATCGCACTTTAAGAATCAAATCATGAGCAAACTTGAACAAGCTCTGAAGGTAAAGCACAAATTCGCGGTAGCAAATAGGCCACGGATTAACGAACCAACAGTAGAACGCATGATAAAAGAAATTGTGCGCTGTTTGAAGGCGGTTTTGCACGAAGAAAGGCGCAACTTGAGCGAGTGGGTAGATTTGGTCCCGGCTGTACAGTGGGCACCAAATACCGCTTATCGTCAACGTTACGCGAGCACACTGTATCATGTCATGTTTGGTAGGGCACCGTCAACTAGGTTTTCCACGCTAGCGTCTGCGACTGGAGAAGATTGGCAAATAGACGTGCTAGATGACGAAGGACTCAAACGAAAGGTGATTGATGTAGTGGCTTTTCAACAAGAAATGCATAAACAGGTGCAGGAAATGGTCGAACATAATCGCGACAAACAACGGGGGCATGCTAGTCGGGGCGAGCTACCTAATTTTGCGGTTGGTGATTTCGTACTCAGGGCGCGGGTGCGTAGACCGGGTTCGACGTCGAAGCTTATGATGACGTGGACCGGTCCATGGAAAGCGGTCGAGGCAAAGAGTAATCATGTATACGGAGTGCAAAACATCATTTCAGGGGACGTACACGAGGTGTATGTAGCTCGACTAAGGTTTTATTCGGATAGCGAGTTAGAAGTGACTTCCGAGTTAAAGCATGTTTTTCAGCATGCGTACACACAGGGCGAGTTAACGACGTCTGCTTCTGTAGGCATTGGTGAAAGTGAGGACGGTACAATACAAGTCAAGGTAGAATGGGCCGGATTCGAGCGCGATAAAAGCACGTGGGAGCCGTTGAAAAAGATACCATGGAAAGATGCTCCGCAATTCGTAAGGCTGAAGTTGCGTAAGATGGATCTGGACCAAGGAGTTCGTGCTAGGTTGCAGTCGGAATATGGTATCGATCTGTAGTCTACTTGACGGGTTCATGTGTGAAGCATTCTCGTTAATAACTTCAGGAGGAAAACGTTGTAAAGGCGTGTTATCATATTATTAGGAGGCTGGGGCCGTAATCATTCATTTATTTGTTGTCAAGCTTGCGTAAAAATCTACTTTGAAGTTGTACGTTGCCTTGGAGGGTGCTGTGGAATAAAGTAGGACACAGAACTATTGCGCCAGTTTACAAGGTCGTATGTGATTGGTTCTAGGAGGACGTAAGTGTCGGTTCACGTGTAACGTGCATGAAGAGGAATGCGGCGTGTCTTCGACGATGAACATGTATGTGTGATGCCTCGTCGAGGTCAGTCCTGAATAATAAAGAACTGTGTGGTGTGTTAACCAATGGCCTTGCATCTCTGAGGTTAGGACACTAAGACGAAGGCTCCTCAGAGCACAAACAAGCTCCCTCGATTGGACGAGGGTTCCACAGTGTACAGCACATCATGTGATCCAGCATTCGTGTATGTATGTCGATCGCGTATCGAAACCAACCAAAAAAAATTTGTGGGTATTGCCTTGCTTGGCTGTGGCCACCACACACTCGTTAGATGCGGAGCCGGTACTGAAATCACGTTAAGCATGGTGAACGTATACGCCACCGAACCCAGCAATGGGGTTTTTTATTCTTTCCCCCGAATCGATGCGGAACAACTGGTGCATTTTTAGAGTGCATGCGTATATGATCCAGATTACTGCGTAAACTTCGTACGGTGGCAACGGCCGTGACCGCCAGTGCTGTCGAATCAGGCCCATCAACCTCGGCCACCAAACCCGGATGATTAGTTTAGTCATTGAATCACGTGTGACATGGGTGATTGTTTACGCCACCGAATCGACCCAGCAGCAGTGGAATCTCTCTCCCCATGCAAACGTGCAAAACACTCCATTGGGGTTGTGTCTCTCCTTGACACACCAAAACACATTGTGGGTTTTGCTCTCTTCCCACATCATCTCTCTCCCACATTGTCATCACATCACCACACGTGCCGCTCAGCGTTGCGCCCGAGATTCCACGCCTACCGGCGTCTGGCGTCCTTGCTCTCCTCTCCGCTCTCGTCATCTCGGGACCCCGGGTTCTCAGAAACGACTGCTGTAGCTCGGGTAGCCCGATTTCTCAACTGGAAGAGGAGACAAGAATAGACTCCACTTCCTGTCAGCTCCTGAGGCTTGCACACCACTAGAAGCCTTCTTTGTGACCACTGCTGGTTGTCTCTGCGGTACTCTCTCTCTCTGGCACGCCAAGACTCTGTGGACACAAGGCTTGAACAGAGTTGTAACACATACGACTCCTCCTCTCGACCGAGGGGGCCCCGCAGTACGCAATACGTTCCGGGTACCCCAATATAAACAGTATTGTAATTCGAGCTGTTTCAATAAACCTCGGTTTGTTTCGTCTACGCCTTTGTCCACGCCTTTATCTACGCCTTCAACAAATCTGCCCTTTCTCTGAAACCCGAAGCGTGATTGTTCGGAACCTAAGCGAGTGCGATCCCCAAACGAAAGGAGCAAAGAAAGCTTCCGACGTGACCTTTCCACCCCACCTTTTTTCGGCAGTGGAAGCATCTTTTGGGGCAACCTTCAGTAGGCTCGACCACCTTCCATGGGAGTCGTATGGGCCGCCATGGAAGTACATGTCTACCGTATACGAACACAAGATATAATACCAGACACTCCCCACAGAATAATACCACGCCCGGGCTCTTACTTTCGGATCTCAAACGAGGAGGCAAAATGCCACCCGGTGACATAATATATTACAACCCCGGAGTTTAGGCCAGCATGTATCCACGGAGCCCTCACTACTATCAACCCGGTGATGAACAAGCACCAGTGCTAGCTGATCACCCACTGGATGGCTCAGCAGGGAACACACCCAACAAACTCGCTGAGGACGGGGGAACCGCTCCGGATGAAGGCCTCCAACGACGTGAACGTGCAGTTGGAGCATGATCCCGCTGCAGCTATCTCTGCTCATTCGGCAGCTGTTTCGACCTCAGCAGTGGCTCGCCGGACAGTTCCTCGCCGCACCAGTCAACGTTGGCGCCGAACATGACCTTAGGTTCTCGGTTGTCGAGATTACGTTATCAGGGCCTCGGTTTGGGGGACCCAAAGCACAAACCGGTAGATCAGCATCTCCCGGTGTGACCTGATTTCGCACAGCTGCATTCAACGATGCAACATTTCCGCCACAGAAGTTATATTGTTCGTGGTGTGTGTGTGCACATGCGCGTCTGCTGCACGCATGAACGTCCGCTTGTTTGTTATGCGAGACAAATTCTACTCCGTCAGGTATGGATGATCGCGAAGATAATTTCCTTAGTGTTACGGCATTGGCCACCTAAACTCGCTTCGGTCGTGTGGTTGGAATCGATCTACTGCACGTGAANGCACGCATGAACGTCCGCTTGTTTGTTATGCGAGACAAATTCTACTCCGTCAGGTATGGATGATCGCGAAGATAATTTCCTTAGTGTTACGGCATTGGCCACCTAAACTCGCTTCGGTCGTGTGGTTGGAATCGATCTACTGCACGTGAAAGATACCCCGTAATGTCCTCATGAATCTTGATCATGCCTCGAACGATGCGGGGAAAATGGTGGTTTTATTGCCTCGTGTCGGCTTCCCACGTGCTAAACACATGACGCTCGATGATATCAACACAGACGGCCGCGGTCAAGTCCCTGTACCTTCCCCGTGATGATTCTGTACAGCCCCATCGCTTTTTTGCCATGCCTCGCACGTCCCCTGATCCCATGGCGACTTGTCCCAGCTATGTCCCAGTGCCCATGAGATCTGGTAGCCCGGGCTGCATGATAACGTAGCCCTGTCCCTTTCCTTCTTACTTTTCGTGTCTCATCTTTTTCGTCATGTTTCTCCTCGTAATGAGATGTCCCAGGCACCATACGAATCATTTTTGCGGGGACCTCCAAGATACGGAAGGAAGCAAGCACTGCCGTGAAACCACCATACATACGACTCGGGGCCCATGGTGACCAAGAAGGGCCCGACAAACAGCACTTAGCGCTTCGTAGTGCACCACAGCTGGCCATCGCTAATCGGTACCGCACGCCACCGCCGAGAGACACTGGGATTTCTCCCACGTAGAGCTCGCCAGTGTGCTTCTTGGTGGAGGAACTCTTTGAGTCCTCCGTTTCGGGGGTGTTCTAGGCGGGCGGCGCGGCACGAAGCCCGACGGCTGACCTGTGCCGTCCTGTTTTGTGCTTAAATTGCGTGCAGAAAAAAGAAAATATCGCGAAACATCCTTGTATACGTATCTCGACGACCACGACGTCAATTTACAAGCGGGTTGCTGCAGTGAATGCGGGGTGAGCAGGAGGTCACCTAGATTTCTCTGGGGTGTGAATGACTGCCCCCTATTGTCAACCCTCGGTGTTGTTTTGCAGAGCACAAGCTTGCACTTCTTGTATCATCATGCCCATGTATCTGTAGGCATATCAACACAAGCAAGCACGCCATCGTCTCAAAACGAGCCCAGCGGCAGTCAAGTGCAGCAGCACCGGTGATTCGAGCTATCAACACGTGGTCAGGGAGGTGATGCGACCTTGAGATCCGCGCCTGTGATATCGTTAGTGAAAGACCCCGCCTATACTGCTGCTGCTATAAACGTACATGAATTTTCGACGGCCAAAATAGAGCATCGTCTCTGATATGGCTGATCCCTGTCTCACCCAGTCGTTCATCATCACACCACCTTCGCGGAACAACAGTCGTTGCCAGAGTGGAGTGTAGTATAGGGCCACTGCGTTAGTGTAGCACCGTCTGTGATTTGGATTGTTTGCGTTTGGCCATTATGATGATCAAGCCGCTTCTTTTCTTTCTAGCATCAGCAGCTGTCGTGCTTCCATGTCCCACAAAATGTTCCTCGTGTGCTATGTGCTGGATGCTGGGTGTGCTGTGTCTGCAGTGTGGTGCCAAGATCGCAGCAGGTGGTACGTGCACCTCCTGCGCCCCTTTGCAAATGTGTCCCAGTACCACAACGGTAACCAAAGGACGGCAGTTTCTTCAATTGTAGTACAATTTGTCCCCGTACCGACGGCGGGGCTCCGACAGTATAGCACCGCCGACGCCCCGGTGTTTAACCCCTCCTTTGTGACCCTGCATCCCTGGATGGTCGTAATGGTACGAAAAAAGACACTGTCGCCACAATGATCGCCTAAATACGACGAAAACAACACAACACATGCCTTACTGTGAGTGGATGTCCCTACATTGTACAGAGTTCGGTTACGCCATCGGAGCCACGTCCTATGACTTTCCCTTTTCGTTCGTTTCTCGGGTCACACTATATTTTTCCCGTACAATCGTTGCTACAAGCTGGTTCGTTCGTGGAAATCAGCCCATGTTGGTTCAACCACACAGACAGCTGCTGGACGAAATTTGTGCACAACATTGGCATATTTATATATATGGTGTCTGTATGACGCCCATGTGCAAGGGAAAAATCGTCGTGGTCGAAATCACAATCAGAGCCATGACCATAGAGCTACAGGCTTAAATGTTCCTCGGCCAATCAGAAGCCTTCACATGATACAAAACAAAGAATCCATGCAACACCGCACTACTACTACAAACCCCTCTCTACTGAAGTATTCACACAAAGTATTCCATAATGCTCTAGGGCACGCAACAAAAAAAACATGAGAAATTGATAAGCAAGTGTGGACGCGAGTTACCCAACACATATGTGTTCGGACGGCCGCGATTGTCAAAATTTCCGCTGGACGTGCTACTAGACAAAATACACAGAACTCTTCGTGTTGGGTTTGCCTTGTATATATCCAACGAAACAATGATACGTCCTCAAATTTTACAGTAGGGTTTACCAACGTGCCCCAACCCGAAAAAAATAATGAGGGAATGTGGGGACTCTTGACCGGTTTAGAAGGGTCCTCGGAATGGGACGCCCGAAAGTCGAATCCACGTACCTGAATGAATGTGAACGTCATTCTTTTTTCCCGCTCCGGGATATCTCAATGAAACTTTCCAGAAAGCTTTGTGGGATAACTTGTAAAGCTGGCGCAAGCCGGGGCTTTGTAGTGTAAACGGGGCCCCGCGAATACGATTCTATTCTAAAACAAATTAGCTTGGGGTGAAGTCAGGATGTGGAATACTTCATGGCATAGAAGCTGAAAACCTCACGCCGTTTTTAGGATTTGGACTTTGAACTGTTGCACACAGGTACATTGGGTGCATGCCAAACGCTGTGCGGAGCCGCTTTTATTATTTTCTCCAAGGTAGCCGGTTGTTCGGGGTCTCAGGACCCCGGATTTTTGGCGACAGGGAAAATAGACAAGAAGGTGGGTCCACATAGCGTTTTGCAACTACTCAACGTACATGTGTGCAAAGTTTCAACGTCTAACTCCTAACAACGGCGTGAGGTTTTCATGTTGAATATTCCGTGAACCAGCTTGGACGTATGTTGACAATTCTTACTACACTACACGACGAAAGAAGTAAAGGTATCGACTATTGCGGCACCGAATGCTGGACGATTAAATGGTGAAGCCCTTGTTGGTTGTATGGAATGCTTTAACACGAAGCTTGCATGACCCGCTCGAGAATAAATCCCGAACGGAACATCAAGATCGTTCTCCGGTCTCCGCATCACGTTCCGAACAGTCTCGCCGAAGGCTGCGACAGGTACACACGTTCGCACGAAGACTGACGTCATTTCATTGGTCAGCCGGTCAGCGCGGTCGATGGTAATAATCAAGACACATACGCGATCGCGTTCCGCTGCCATCGACCACAAGCAAACGTCTGGACATCACCATGTGTGATATCATGGACTCCGCCACTGATGGACGACACCCCACTACCGACGAAGACGATGCACGATCACGTCCTCCACAAAAAGCCGCGGAGCGCCAACCGCCATATTTTTTTATCTTCATACCAGGCTCTTCCAACCATCGCGCCGTAGAGTCGCCGCCCTTTCACAAAAAACCTCAAAAGTACGTCTTTACCGAGCCATCATTTAGACCACGCTCTTCCGGTTGTGCCACCCCCGCCCATTGGGGGCGGGGGGGGCTTTCGTTGCCGTAGTATAGTATTGCACATAAAGGGGGGGGGCACAAGGTGAAGAAAGAGGTAGAGTAGATCTGCGATGTTGTCAATTATTTTTGTGCGGGACCTCTCGATCATTCTATTTCTTGTGTGATTGTGGATTGATGCTTGCTACAATATCGCATATACCGTGTGCACTCGTCCAGTTGTGTATTGGTCGCGTTAGGCCTCCTGTATGATCCTACAGTAGTAGCGGGCACACCCTCGCGGGTGCTGTATGAAGTGTACCCCGAATGCCGGGGATGTGCTGGTGTCCTGGTAACCCGTTGTACACAGGGTGCTTTTCCCCGTGATTATGTTAAGCAAAACCCACTCACACACGTTCGCCATGTAGTAGGCGCTGCCAAAGATGGAGGAATGCGTGGAGTAATATCATGCTTTGCAACATCTGCTGTACTACGTGACTACATGTACGTAACTACTTGTTCTTGCTGCTTGCGTAGGCATTTGTCCTGACCGCAACTACAGCAATACTACTGCTGCTCACAGATGTGTTCCAATGTATATGTGCTGGACAGACGGTCTCTCCGACGCGTTATGCTGTGAGGACCCTCCCGGAATCATGGCATGACGTCTTACATGGTCGGCGCGATACTCACATCCGCCAAATACTCAAGTCTACAATCTTAAACAACGGATTTCGTTGTTCATATTTTACAAACGTAGTCTATTTTCAAAAAAAATTACCGACGGTCGACGACGACCGTCTGCGAGTATTTAATTAGGGTGATGCGTACGAAGGAGAATCCTTCCATAAAAGCCCCACCCCAACTTCCCCCCACCTTCGTTCTCGAAAGCGATATTCCCATATAATTTGGAGCAACTTCAAGCCGAGGCGTTGAGCAAGCGATACAGCAGGCACGAATGTGATGATTGTGTTTGCGGTGAGTATTTCATCCATCACAACACATGGAAACAATATTCTTATTTTCTCACATCAAGTGACGTCATCTGACCAGGTGAAAATTTCTTCACTGACTCAGACCGAAGAGTCTACAACAACCTAGGTGGTCTTGCAAATGTGCGTTGTTCGAGCTGCTGGTCAGGGAGACATCTTCCCACACTCTCAGTTTGATCCATACCGCAAGCCTACCTTTAAGAACAACATATTCGCCTGATTGAGAGCGTAGCATCTGATTGAGAGCGAGATTGCGCGATACGCTGTAGCCGGACTACCACTGAGAGGTGGAGCTTGCTGTGTAGCTTGAATTGAAGGGCTAGCCCGTAGCTTCAAGCCGCTACCCTGGTCATCCTGTGGGAGTCTCTCGTTGTGGAGCTACAGCGGGGAGCAGAAGCTACAGCAGAGCCCACCGCCCGACGCGATACCGCCCTGAAACAGTTTGAGCAGAAATAGCCAATCTGGGCAAATCTAGCAACTTGTCTAGCTCCTCGCTGCAGCATCCGATGACGATGACACGCATATGCTCGCGAAGCTGCTGATGAGACCTTCAATTTGCACCGCTTCTTGGAATAGCCCGTCCCCTACTTGCCAAGAAATGGCAAGAGGCGTCTGGACCCGAAATTTCAATTTTTTTGGCTCTCGCTCTCAATCAGATACTTCGCTCTCAATCAGGCGAATATGTTGTTCTTTGTGTTTGGAGCAGCCGGTATTCGGATCCCTGCCGTGGTACCACAAAATACTCTTCACCTCTCCGATATGACTGGAGGCAAAGCGGGGAGGCCGTATCGAGTTTCGTGCAAAGCTGCTCTCCCCATTGATCTTGTAGCTTACATGAACATCTCTCTTTCTGCTGCTTATAACCCAGATGTGTACCAGTCAGTGAAGATCCACCCCACCCAACACTGCCGCTGCTCCCCTCGCGACGCTAGACTGTACAACATGGCTCGAAACGCCTCCACAACTTTCTTTGACACACATCGTCTGAGAAAAAGATATGTTTAATGTAAAACATATACACACACAAATAGACTACCCGTTCGAGATATACCCACATTCGAACGGGATGTGGTAGAGGATGTGGTAAGATTATTTTCAGTGAGGGGAGGAAAACCGGCTGGGTACTGGCCTTGTTTGGATGATATATATCCGTAAATACATGAGTATGTCCAAGTCAGTTCTTGTCCTCAGGTAGTATGGGATGAAACAGTGGCATCACCTCCCGCAGAGGTTGGTGTTGCCAATTCGTTGCGAATTGGAAAGAAATAAGTGCGGCGGGAAACTTGTTCTGGAACCTAGAACGACCACACTTATTTCTTCCCTGTCCGCGACGATTTATCGGAGAAAAAATTGACTGAAAATGTACTGAATGTAGACATATCCGTTGGGTGGGCGGGTAACAGACTTACGGGAAATTTCGGAACGTATCCAAAAATGAGAATGGGCGTTTGTTTTTAGAAAGCAAACCACGCCTTTGCAACTCCCCCCAAAAAAGTTGACAGTGCTGTAGGTCTTTACAGCAGCTTTCGAATGAGCTGTTGCGCAAGCTGTATGTCCTCGGCATCGCCGAGGTAGCCAGCATCGCGAGAAATCAGGTCGAAACCAGCACGAATCGCTTTTTGCGCCCGTGAGAAGGCGTGATGTGGAGCATGGCGGTTCTGATGAGCTCATCTCACAGCTGGGGCGAAGGGGTTTCTCAGAATAATT
This sequence comes from Ectocarpus sp. CCAP 1310/34, assembly GCA_902602495.3. Classification (NCBI taxonomy): domain Eukaryota; class Phaeophyceae; order Ectocarpales; family Ectocarpaceae; genus Ectocarpus; species Ectocarpus sp. CCAP 1310/34. The sequence goes on along the minus strand of CACKRE030000300.1, from coordinate 174 downwards.
TTGGTTATGTGATACACCCGATGGTTCTGAAGAAAAACGCAGTGATGGTCGACAGCGAATCTCCTGCCAAGGCTCGTGACACTGCTCCTCCTGAGCGAAAGGAGTGTAGAGAAAACTCTTGTGTCTCGCCCGCTGCGATTGCGTATTGCTTGAGCGCGCAGGACATCGTAGTGG
>CACKRE030000299.1:28909-61305 GCA_902602495.3 Ectocarpus sp. CCAP 1310/34 | reverse complement strand
ATTTGTCGCCGATTTTCACCGAAAAACATTTCAGTGCACCTGGAATAATCACCGATTTTTATTTCGGTAATCGGAAAAAATCACCGAAAAAAAAAAGAAATGTCACCTACGGAGCACAGGCCTACTTGAGATATTACGCATGTGGTGTCGAACTGTTTTTCCCCGCACAACGTCGGGCAATAAATAACTCGTCGGTACCATTCGTAAGCAGAACGGTTCCTGCTGCAGCAAGCGGCGTATTGGCTTCCTGTGTGAGGCGGTGTCGAGGTGCGACGTGTGTGCTTCTCGGTGTACGTAAATGGCTGTGGCCGGGCAATCGTGCTGGGTGTGCGGTGGCCGTCATCAATAGAATCCGACCGCCGACACGTTGGATAACACTGCACCACACTGACACCGATAAATGGGAGCTGGCATGTGAGCTGTGTGGTCACTCATCTTGTGCAACTTTGTGAGCTGTCGTCATGCTCGTCGTACGCGAAGAATGCAAACGAGAGGTGCTACAGAGGTGCTACCGAATGCGCCACCGCTTGAAATGAAAGGTAAACTACGCGGGGTGCAGCAAGCCCGTGTTGGGCGTCTGTTGGGGCAGTGGGTAGTCGGCCGTGTTAGGCCGAGAGAGAGAGGTAGAGATTGAGATGGCGTTGGCGTTGGAGAAAGCGTTGGAGAAGGAAACTTGATTGGAGAGAGACGGCGGTAGCGGTGGAGAGAGCGAAAGCAGTGCGCTAGATGCGCGAGCCTTCAACACCGCAACCAAGGCCAAAAGGGTCCCCGTATCTGCATCGGTGGTACCCATCAACATACGAAATTCTCAACACGTATCCCCGAGGATCCTCACGTCTAGAGACTGCTGCGAGTATATCTTACATCCCCCCTGCTCGCAACAGTATCTTCACTGCAAACTACGAAACAATATCGGATATCTCAACCAAAAGACGTCTTTTCCTGAATATATGCGATCAAGATTACTTCCAAAATATATGACACGAAAACCAAGTCCAAGAAACATGAATACTGCTGCATCGCGCGTGAAAATAACTTAGCGCGGAAAGCAAAACAATCAAATCGAAAGCCAAACCAAACTCATCAGAAAAATAATAAAAACTCATGCCAAATTCATCACAAAATCACGGTGAGACTCGAACGCATCCTTGGGCAAACTTTTCGTAAGAAAGTCTGCACGCTGGTACGGAGACGGCACGTGAATCACCGAAATCTCCTTCCTCTCTACCAGTTCCCTGAGAAAATGGTGCCTTACATCAATGTGCTTCGAGTTCGAGTTTGAGATGGGGTTCTGCGCTAGTTGAATCGCCCCCTGGTTGTCCTCGAAGACGGGGATGCACGGCATGCCGACCTGCGGCAACATGAAACGCCAAATCTGCCTCAAAAACAAAATCTCCTTCACTACGTCGCCTAGCGCGACGTACTCTGCTTCTGTCGTCGAAAGCGTGACGCATTTTTGCGTTCTGGAAAACCAAGACACAGCGCCTCCTCCACACGTCACGATCCCCCCTGATACCGACCTACGGTCTGCTGCCTTGCTTGCAAAGTCCGCATCAGCGTATCCCTGCAAGCTGAATCCCTCTACCGTACCTCTCTGAAACGAAATACCAAAGTGACTCGTCCTCCTCGCATAGCCCAAAATATCCATCGCTGCATTCCAGTGTACCAGCTTCGGAGATGCGCAATACCTAGCTACTGCCCTTACTGCATTCGCAATGTCTGGTCTAGTCTGAGTCGCCAGCCACATCAACGATCCTACCAGCTCACGAAACGGAAACTCTGTCGCCACCTCATCCGCATCAAAATCAGAAAGCTTCACACCCGAAGACATCGGAACGCTCCTACCTCCCACTACTCCATATTCTGCTGCTAGCTCGTCCGTGAAAGTCTGCTGAGAAATCGTCAACCTACCGGTCTCCTTATTCCTCTCGTAAAAGCACCCAGAATACCATCTCAACTCTCCCAGGTTCTTCACTGGCACGGACTTGTTAAGGTCAGCGCCAAACTTATCACATCTCTCCCTCTCTCCAACAGCAAAGATGTCATCTACATGTACAACCAAAATCAAAACAACACATCCATCCTCAATCAAACGAAACACACAAGCATCGGCCATGCACTGCTCAAATCCTAACGCCACCAAACACCTCTTCAGCATTGCATGCCACTGCCTAGATGCCTGTCTCAAGCCATACAGACTCTTGCCTAGTTTTACAATCATTCCTGATAGAGCTCCACATCCCTGCGGCAAACGCATGTACACGTCTTCCTCCAACTCCGAACGCACAAAAGCTTGCTCAACATCGAAATGACACAAGTCGAGGTTCAACTCGCACGCCAAAGCAGCCAACATCCTAACACATGAAACAGAAACGGTAGGCGCGTACAACTCTCCAAAGTCAATGTACTCTCTCTGCATATCACCTCTCGCTACAAGTCTCGACTTAACCTTAGTGGGCCATCCAAACTCATCTGCCTTCCAATCGAATACCCACTTAGCGTTAATTGCGTTCTCCACTAGTTGCTACTTCGCCGGAGTAAAAGTCCCCGCTTCCAACAAGCCATAAAACTCCCTTTGCATAGAGTCGCTCCAAAGGTGCCGGTGCTCCGACGCCATGGCCTCTTTGTAGCTCTTGGGGACACGAAGGTCGCTGGCCTGGCAATGCGGAAGGTCAGGGCGTTGCTCCGGCGGGCGCTGGTCTCGCAGCGTGGCGTCGATGTCTTCCCGGTTGGCGAGGAGCGTGGCAAATGCGAGTGAAAAGCCCGCTCCTGCAGCCCCCGGGTCCACTGCTGCGAGTGCTCCCGCCTGCTCTCCGGCCCCCGTTCCCCCCGGCTCTCCGGCCTCCGCCCCCCCCAGCTCCCTGCGCTCCTTATCCACCGCGCTCCGAGCCTCCAGCATCGACACCAGAGTGTTCCTGTCTAGCATCGAGATGAGTCCTGTGCTGTGCCTCGTGCCCGATCTCGTACGGCTTGGCAGCCGCGGGTCTGTCATACCCTCGGCCTTTGTACCCGGGCGAAGCTGCCGCATGGCGTGAGCCGTAAGCGGGGGCATCGCGGGGTCCGGCGGCGGCGGCGGCTGGTCTGGATCGGGGGTCGCCGACGGTGACGGCGGAGAGGCAGAGGACGGATTGCCAGGAGCGGGGGTCGCCGACGGTGACGGCGAAGTGGCAGAGGGCGGCTGTGAAGTCGTGGGAGCGGGCGGCGGCGTGGTCGCTGGCGGCGGCGTTGCGGCAGGGGGCGAAGCGGCAGCGGGAGCGGGAGCGGGCGACGGCGTGGGCGCTGGCTGTGGCGGTGTGGCGGTCGTAGGCGTCGGTGCTGGGCCAAAGTTGATCGAGACGACCGGCGGCGTGAACGGGGGGGGTGTCGGCGCAGCGGTGATACCAGCGGAACCCCCCTCGCCGGCTGGCGCCGACGTCACCCACGACACGTTGTTGGTGTAGACGACGCGGCCGGTGGACGCCTTGAGGACCTTGACGGTGCCGCTCGGGTGGTTGTCGCCGCCGTTCAGGTAGTAACAGAGCGTGGCCTGGTCGTCGAGCTTGGTGCGGCGGTCCTCGCGCATGAAGCCGGGCTGGAAGAACGGCAGCACGCGGAACGGCCCCTGCTCGCCGGTGAACATCTCGTGCGGCGAGCGCCGCCCGGGGTTGGCCTTGGTCGCCGACTGGTTGAGAGCGTCGGCGGCCCACTTCGCCGATTCCATCCAAAGACGGTCACCACGCTCGTCGAGGCCGGGGATGGAGGCGAAGTCGACGTGGAACACACGGCCAGCGCTCCGGCGGGCGGCCATGCCGGCCTTCATGATCCGCCAGATGGCGCTCTCGACGACGCCGTTGTACTGCGGGACGCCGGGCGGGGTGAACTCGACGCCGATGCCGTTGTCGTCGCAGAAGCGCCGGAAATCGCCGCGGGTCCACTCTGTGCCGTTGTCGACGCGGAAACATTCGATTCGTCCGAGGTCGTACCGCCCCACGTCCGCCAGCAGCCTTTTCGTTGCCGCCAGCGCGTCGGACTTCCGCCGGAGACCGTAGACTTTGTTCCACCGCGAGGCGCTGTCCACGGCGACGAACAGGTAGAGGTTGCCGCCCAGGGAAGGCACCAGCGGTCCACACAGGTCCAGGTGAACACGCCCGAGAGGCTTGGACGCCCTCGCTCCCGGCCCCCGCGGCACCGACGCTCGCCTGCCCTTCGCCTTCATGCAGTCCGTGCACGGTTCCAGCTTGCCGGTGAGCACGATGCCTCTCTGCTGGGCAGTTTCTCTCAAAAGAGGCTCGCAAGCGTGGGCAAGGGAGCGGTGGAAGCGGTTGATGTCAACGGACTTTTCGGTCGATCCAAGAGTGAACGGGGACGCACCAGGGCCAAGCGCGGCCGCACCCAAGTCAAAATCAGAACCTCCGTCAATGCTATCCAAAACACCAGCCACATTCGCAGCGTCACTCTCTGGGATAAATACGGGGAAAAAATCTTGATGTGGGGTGTCATCATAGCCATCCATGAGCTGCTCGTCGGTGAGCACACTCGTATCTCCAAGATCCATACCCGGGAAAGTACCCACACACTCAAAACCGGAAGCCGAAGAAGGTACTACGTCGGCATAGCCGGCGGGCGGGACGCTCTCACTCGCAGGTACTACACTGGTTGGACCAGTGGGCGGGACGCTCTCACTCGAAGGTACTACGGTAGCAGAGCCTGCGGAAGGAACACGCAATACGGACACCAATGATTCCGCGGAGCCCCCTTTTTGGGAAGAGGAACGCGTGGAGCCAACGGCGGGGGTGGTAACGGGGGATCTCACGAAGGCAGGCAAGGCAGCAGAGTCTACCACAATCGCAGACGGGTCGTAAGGCATGCGCATTGCATAGGCGGCAGAAGCTTTCTCCTCTCTAGCAAACAGCAGTCCGTTACGCAGGGTCACACCACGCTCGTCATGGATTATTCGTTGCCGAAGGGAAACAGCATGCGTCGAAAACAAGTTGAAACTCAGACTCTCGACCACAGACACGTCAGTCAGCTTCACATACATCGTCGTTGGCACACCGTTTTCACCTTCCTGGAAAAAGCTGAGGTTGATGCTACCGATTGCTTTCACCTTCAGCAGACGACCATCTCCTACAATGACATACTGCCTATTCGAGGGTATCTCCTGCAAGTCGTACATGTGCAAGTCACTGTTGGTGAAACTGTTGCTGGCTCCTGAGTCAGCTACCCATCTCTCGCTACCAGGCGGCCCCTCACTAGATTTCACACTCAGCAAAGACGAAGCACTAGAAGCAGACTCTACTCCTATCGTCACTCCTATCCTACTGAAAAAATCGTCAGGGTGAGACTTGCCTAGGGGCACCGATTGTGCCGTGCAGAGGTGGAGGTAGCCCGAAGATGGAGGCGCGCCAGGAGAAGGAGTAGAGGACGAGGAGGAAGCGGTGCTGCTGCTGCTCGCGGGGGGGGGCTGACGTTGCTGCTCGGATGACGAATCTTCGCCGGCGGGAGGGTAGTAGACGTAGTGGATGCCGCCGTCAGATGAACGGCTGTCTTCGTACCCTGAGGGGTAGCTGTAGCTGTCTCCACCGCCGGCGTAGTGGGCGTACCCGGCGTCGTGGTAGCCGCCGTCGTAGTAGTAGCCGTCGTCGTAGTCGCCATAGTCTTCGTAGTAGCCACCATCATCGTGGGCGTAGTACACAACGTACGCCTGCTCTCTTCCGTGGCCAGAACGCGCGTGCCCCGGGCCTCTCCCTGCCCGCTCTCTCTCGGCACGCCCGTCGCTGCTGTGGCGTCCCGAGGGCCCTCGACCCCCCGGGTGCCGCCCCAGACGACCACCAGGTCCACGTCCACGAAGAGGTCGCGGGGGGGGTGAGGCTTGGCTCCAGCCACCGCCACCATGACCGGTGTGGTGCTGCTGCCCTTCAACTCTCACCCAACGCCCGCCACCCCGGCCGGCTCCCGACGGCGGTCTTCCTCCTCGCTGGCTCCAGCCGCCGCCACGGCCTCCGCCGCCACCTCCGTGGCGATCCTCGGCGGCTGCTCTCGTGCGAGTCCGCCGCAGATGCTGCTGGTAACGGCATTGCCCGTTCGTGTGTAGTTCGGACTGGTGGTAGCGGCAAAAACCGGTGGGATCTTCGACGAACACGTCACGGTTTCTCTCGCCATCACGGATTTCACGGTCTTGACCGTCGACTACTCCTTGTCCCCCGGATGCCCCCCCATTGCCCCCGCCGCTCCGGCTCGCACCGGACGCGACGAGGGCGAGCTCCGCCTCTCGCCTCTGCTCCTTGCTCCTCTCGCGCTCCATCTCCATGTGGGCGTCCCTCACCACAGTCTCAAGGGCATGCAAAGTCACGACATCGCTTGCTAGCAATATTCCTTTTTGCACGGCATACGATGGGGGAAGGCCGCGCACAACGTCCTTGTAAGCATGTGTTGTGTCTTTGATAGTTCCTACTGAGGCAAGACGTAATCGAAGAGCTTCCGACCTTGCTATGTAATCCTGTGGGTTCTCCGACTCACGCATTTCTAACGCCAACCACTCTTGCTCAAGCCTAGTCTTCTCAGACTCCTTCTTCTCTTGGTAGAAATTCGTGACGATCTTCCACCCCTGCTGGGGACTCTCACATGCCATGATCAAGTTCTGGATCGGAGGGTATAGAATCTTGCTGATGATAATATTCCACAACTTCAACGACTTGTCCACCACATCAGTCCCGAAGATGCCCCTTAGCTCTGCTAGATCCACACCCCTCTTGCCAACCTTGACATCAGTGATCCCTAATACATCATATACACCCTCTTCCTGAAAATACGACACCATCTTACTGCGAAAAACATCAAACATAATATACAAATCCTGCTCTTTCTTCACACTTCCAAGCCAAGGGTCTATGTCAGAGCCGGGGTTGACACGAAACGTGCCTGTGTGGGCAAAGCCCTGATGTCCAGACATGGCCTCGGCTGTCGCCTTGACCGCTTGCGCCACGATGTTGGCGACGTTGGTGGGATTGTTGAATGATTGGGATCCCTGGCTGGAGGGTGAAGGCTGGTTGCCGGTGGGCGGTATGTCGGCTGGTGTAGGACGTATCGACTGCTCGCCGATGGTAGGTGACTGCTGTTCTGCTGGCAGTGGGGCGATTTCTGCTCTCTCCTTCGCAAGTTGGGCGTCCACCCTTCGTTGAACTTCTTGTTGCAGCTCTTCTTTGCTGAGGGTGGAGAGGTCGATTTCGGAATCCTCCGAGGTAGGCATGATGTTTTTGTTGTGGGAGTCTACCGATTGCGCGTGAATGCACAACCCCCCGGTGTACTACGACCGCGCGCAGAATCTGAATCTGATTCGCACTAGTGTGAAAGGTAAACTACGCGGGGTGCAGCAAGCCCGTGTTGGGCGTCTGTTGGGGCAGTGGGTAGTCGGCCGTGTTAGGCCGAGAGAGAGAGGTAGAGATTGAGATTGCGTTGGCGTTGGAGAAAGCGTTGGAGAAGGAAACTTGATTGGAGAGAGACGGCGGTAGCGGTGGAGAGAGCGAAAGCAGTGCGCTAGATGCGCGAGCCTTCAACACCGCAACCAAGGCCAAAAGGGTCCCCGTATCTGCATCGGTGGTACCCATCAACATACGAAATTCTCAACACGTATCCCCGAGGATCCTCACGTCTAGAGACTGCTGCGAGTATATCTTACATGAGAACTTAGCAGTGAAGAACGTGAGCCGAAAAACAATTTCAAAACCAAAGAACTTGGCCATAAGAACTAACGCCCGTCACATACAAATAAGAACGGAGCCCCCGAAACGCTGCGGCTGCAGATAACAACGCGAGAAGGTGGGGTGCGATCCAACATTGATTGTAGTTTTAGATAGATCCAGGGGGGATTCGTTGAAAAAACGTCGGACAGTAGGCGTAGAGGGGGTACGTGACCGCTTGCAATTTGCGCCTCTCATTGCGTGTGCGTGCCGCGCTGGGCGCATGCATGCAGAGTAACACCATGCCTTTACCCCTTGAGACATTGCAGCAGCTCGTTCAACTTTCATTATTGATCCACGACGCAGTTCGTTCTTGATCGATACGTCGAGGAAATCAAGCAGCATGGGTTGGGGCAGCCATGGAAGTTCTCGACAACCGCGAGGGGTATCGGTATTGCCTTTTCGAGAAGTGTGGCAAGGTGATGACGTGGACGGTTCAGGCGATGACCGAATCATGTTGCAGGGTTTGGACAAACCGTATACCTTCATGGGCGATGAGGATTGCAACGACGAGGAGGTAGATCAGAGACTCGCGTGCGAGAGGGAGGATGACCAGGGGGTCGGGGCACGGTGATGTAGGGGGTAGGGGCGAGGGATACAACGGGGAGGGCATGCAGGGCGGCGCTTCCAACGACGAGGAAAATGAGCCGAGTCTTCTTCTGGATGAAGACGAAAGCATGAACCCGAACGATGGGATTAGATCCAGGGGGAACTTCGGAGTCCGGACGGTTTTCGCGTTCAAGGTTCTACGCCTCCTGCTCTTGACAGGTTCGTTACTGCAGTGCGGAGTACTTGTTAGGCAAGGCATTCGGTTGGTATGGCAGGTTGATCACTCAGCAGTCATTAGAACAGATGACGCGGCTGGAGGAGCAGAAGTAGATCGGGCACGGAAGGTGAACCGGTGCGGGCATTTGACGCCCCTGCAAATGGTGGGTTTGGTGGGCTCCAGACCACCGACTGTCTCTGTACGGTTGGCAGCTCTAGCAGAGGCGCTGCTGGGGGTAGCTTAACTGCCCCGAGCACACGGAACGAGGGATGCCGAAAGTTTCTCCAGGGGATTCACGGCTAAGGCGTTTCCATTTTCTTATTTGGTGTTCGTAGAGTGATGATAGCATAGCTTCGCTTACGATGATGCAACCAACGATGCTTTTTGCAACGGAATTCGCGATTCAGGCGTTTCCGTTCTTGAGTGTGGGTGTTTTGTCGAGCAAATGTAAATAGTCTTTGCTCTATGGTATATTCGGGCGTGCTATGGCCGGTGTTTTGTACGACGATGGTAGTTCGGCTCAAATAACCAGCCACGCTATGATGGGGATTCGCGGTACAGGCGCTTTCATTTCATGGCGTTCGCTGGCAATGAAAATCTTGTCTGGGACAGAAAAAAAGGGGTACGTGGTACCAGGCGTATCAAATGAGGGGATGCAGCACAGGCGCACCCCGCAGCCGATGAAAATTCACGCAAGGGGAAAAACAGCAGTGCCTAGCATGTCGGCCGACATGAAGGGGTACACAGGAAGGACCAGGTGTATCAAAGCCGACGAAATCTCACGCCCAGGGTTAATAAGTATCCAGCGTGTGGGCCAAAGAAGGGGGTACACAGGGCTCGGTGTATCAAAGTTGCAGGCACCAGTGCAGCTGAAATTGTGCAGTGTCAACATGAGGTGGAAGTGGGGAGAGGAGGAAACTATTGCAGCTGACATTTCCGTTGTTACTGTGAGTGTGGATCTATGTACCAGATATAGCCACCTTATCGAGGGATTCGTAGTAGCACGGCGTCTCCAGAACCATTGACGGTGTCTCGTAGAAGGGGAGAAGCCCCATTATAAGAATCATTGTGTCTGTCTTGTAGGAGGGCAGCCTCAGCAATGATAAGTTCTCGATGCATGTACATCGTCAGGGGTGTTATCCTGCAGTTCCTGTCGAGTGAGGAAGAACCATATCGACGCGTGCTGTCTGGTGATTGAGAATGGAAGTTTGTTTTTCTGAGAGTCGAAGAGTTATGTGCAACAGGCTTGAGACTTTTTGAGAGTCGAGTAAGAGTTTCATGCAAGAAGGTTAATCACGCCTTATCTGTTTTGGCAAAACCGTTATCCCGGGATCACCATTCACTAACGACCCGGGGGGGGAGCGGTGCGCCGGGATCAAGGGGGAGGGAGGAAGTTAGGTGCTCAGATCATTGATAGTTGTTCGTCGAGCGGGGAGGACAAGTAGGAGTAAGCTTGCACCATCCTTTCATTGGGCTTTGTTGGGGTGAAATCGTGGCATTTGCTGCAGACTTTTTGGGCATTGTTGGATACGTGGAAGGTGGTATTGAAACGTGGGGGGAACGTTGCACATATCGATTTCGGTGTTGGTGTTATTCCGTTGTTTTTTTGTGGGTTTTATCATGCTTTTTTGGAGTGCCGTTGGTCCATTTGGTATATGATTCTTGGGAGGGGTTTTGACCTGACTTTCTGAAACGCGTTTTTCCAAACACGTTTTTTTCGTGCGTTTTTTAGGTGGATCCCAATGCGGAAAAGCTGACTGAAGGTGACGTACGCACGTAGCCTTTTTTGGCTTTGAGGTGGCTCACATCGGCGAAACATCTCGGTCCACGTTAGGCTAATGTAACCGTAACTCTAACCCTTACTTTAACTTTGACAAATCACTCACCACGCTCTCGCCCAAACAAGTCTCCCGGCCGATGATGTGCTCCTTGTTGCGGACAAATAAACCAGTTTTCGTTCGTTGCCGGAAGCCGGTAAAGACAGAAAACCTACACTTCCAAAGTAAAAAACCACCTTCCCTCAGCAGTCTCAGCAAGAGTGCAGGTGATTGAAGGGGTTTTCTCCGTGACTCGGCTTCTCTCATCTCGATTCCTGAAAGGACAGCCTCATCTGTCGTCTACATTCAGACATTCAGACCATGACCATGTATTTGGGAGATTGCGGAGATCCCAAGGTAGATCTCCGACGGGGCATCCCAAACGGAACGGCAGTAGCGAGGAACGAGGATCGAGGGTAGAGCAAAGATACGAGATGCGATGAAATAAATACCACCCACGTCATAGCGAAGAAACACAGATACTGCTGTACATGCAGGTTCGTCATCGGAGATTGAAAACGTGATGTATCAACGTTTCGAGAATGGGGAGTTTGGGGTCTTGGGGTTGCGACCAGAAATGCCCGGTACGACGAGCACCTCATTGTGTGTCGTCAGCGATATTCATTCACAGTTTAACCCTTTTCGTTTCGATCACAAGCATGGAACATGGGGGATCCTCATTGACGATGTACTCCGAGTAACACCGCCGCCGCCGGCATCAACATTGGAATACCTTGTCCCTCAGAACGTCTTCACAGAAAGAGAACGGGAGGTTCCCCCATCCATCGAGAGTACAAATGGTCCCTCATCCAGCAGTTCGAAGCTACGCAAAATTACTCGATGCAACGATGACTCTCAGCTCCTGTACAGGTCATGGTTTTAGAAATTACTTTAGTTGCTAAGCCGGCAGATGTTCGAAAGTGTAGGGCTACCGAAAAAACAGGCCAAAGTACCGGCGAATGACTGGTCGTTTCGAGTAGGAAAAAACTACGTCGAGGAAGAGTCATTATGTTCGCATCGCGGTCGAGATATATAAACAACATCGACGACAGTGCCATGGAAGGAAATAAATCCGCTGTGTAGCTATCCGCGGCATACAGAATGAATGCCATCACTACTACTAACAGTCAAGTCAATGGCGAAGACAGTCTGAAGCTCAATAATCAAACTCCGGCTAACGCGGCGCTCCAGCTCCATGGAAGTCGGTGCAAACCACATCGCCCCCACCCCGTGGCGATAACTTCGGCTACATAGTGCGACGCTTGATTCCCATTTACCACAATCAGCCTAGCGGGCTAAACTTCATGTTAGTCCGAAAGTCTCGTCGCTCGCTTAACTCGTCAAATCAAAAGCGTGACCAGACTCGAAACTTCAAACCAGCCATGTCAAAAACGCATAAAAAACGCTTATATTTCCTACCCAGTATTCGATTACTACTGTATCAACCACAGTACAGATGTTGCTCGTTCTTATCCCTCGGCCCGTGCCTCAACATTCCGCGCCAATCCTAACAGAATACAACAGAGAGACAAACCTTCCACCCGAGATTGTCGCTATGGATCCTGTCGGGCGATATCATCCCCCGTGAGGACCAAAACAAAAAAAAATCGAAGAGGAAAAGCCAGCATTCTACGATGTACCAGGTACACGTAGGCAACAGGCCCTATTTCAATCACCTTACCGTGCTCCCCATATTCTTCGTTCTATCACCGGACCATTTGATAGTCCCAGCAAGCATTACAAGACGGCAAGGGGTTTATATTGTTCTAGAGGCCAAAGTCCACGACACCGGGGCCGCCTTCGAAGCCAAGGTTTACCTCCTCCATGCCAGGGCCTGGCCCGTCGCGGATATCGTCGTAGTTGCCATCGTCCGCGAAATCCTCCTCAGTGAACTCGAAGTTCGACATCTGGTGGGGCAGCATGCAGAGGAGTTGTCGCAGAATGGGAGAACACCGACAGAGAGAGAGTGGAAGGAGTGAAACAAGAGGGAGATAACAAGACAAGAGAAATAAAGAGAGATGGATACATAGAGATAGATATGTAGATATATTGAGGGGGGGAGAGCAAGAGATAAAAGTGTGCACGGAGCAGGAAAACACTTTCTTGGCATGACGTTGAGTGCTAACACCGCGTGGCTTCGCAAGACAAAGGTACCCCAGAACCTGAGATGCGCACGAGAGCCCACCTTGACCTTCATCTCATCCTTAACACTCCACAGTCTGTACGTACGCAACAAACTGTACTAGACACACCAGGCGAGAACCGAATTGCACGATACACAGGAGATGTGCGATAAACGGAAGACAAACAAGCTGCTTCTACTTCGCCCGAGAAAAAGCAGACGGACATGACAAGAGAGGCCATGAAAGAAAGAGAAAACGATGAAAACTACGCTTGAACTTGTTCGCTTCTTCGAAGGAACGTGCACTGTATCATAGTTATGACTTGGTACCCCGTCAGGTGTAAGTACACTTACGCCGATCATCGTCCCTGTTGATGCTGCAATCAACGTTTCGCGTTTCGCGTTTCGCGTTTCGCGTTTCGGTTACAACTACATCTTCATGCATGAACACAGAAAATATGGTATCATCTCTGACTCGACAAATACCTTGAGAGCAAGAAGCATAGTAGCGTGCGGCAATTACCATCTTGAATCTGGAACTACGGCGTTGTGAACGTGTGCCAAAATACAATTAACATCTTACATCTGGAACTACCACATTGTAAACGGTTTAGTGAAGTGTCTACAGGGAACTACACGCTCGTCCAACTCAATGGCAACACGGTTGAGGAGCAATGATCAAGTTTTCAGCTGACGAACGCTGTTCATTGGTGCTGTTCCAACGCAAACGAAAACGAAAACCCACCTCCAGCTCCTGCTCCTTCATGAAGTCGGTGAAGATATCATCCATTTCGCCATCATCTTCCTCCTCCGCCCGTAAACTGGGGTCCTCCATCACCAGGGCTTTCTCCTCCGCCTCTCTCGCCCTCATCTCCGCGACCCGGTCAGGGTCCAAGTAGTCCAACGAGTCCCACCAGCCCTGAAAATCGTTGGAAAGGGGTGGGGTGGTAGTTTGCAACATGTTCCGTGAGAAAATGATGGCCCCTCGAGGACAAGAAGCGAGGAGGATGAGCGTTGAGCGGGAGATGTGGAGATTTATTTTCCCATTACGGACGGGGAGTGTACTCCACGCCATGCCGAGGAAAGTGACAACGTGTGCTGAGCGGTGCATGAAACACATATCCCAAAGAATATGTTCCTTCAAAGCATGTAAACCGCCAGCAAGTGCCAGGCTTCTCGTCCTCTCCCGAAGAAGCAGATGACGAGGCCCAGCCTCCTTATCGGAGACAATGGTAGATAACAGTACAGTATCTATCGTAAGGGAGCTCCTTCGTCTGGCAATTACTTTAGTCACTGACCACAAAATTCCAAAATGCGCCTCCTCGAAGAATTGAACTTATCTTGGCTCGCTGTATCTTGGGGAGTATTCCTCGAAAAGATGTACGTAATGGCACGTACTGCCGAGAGCCTCAACAGGTGCAGCAGCTACCAGTGTCCCAGCTTCAGGCGCGCGGGCTTACTATAATACTCCACGATTTGGAAACGCTCATCTCGTTCCGGAAAAAATGTACTTCGAAGCATATATATTGCAGAACCGTGAATGTGCACCACACCTTCTTGAGGTACACGAAAGGGAGTTCGAAATTGTCCGTGTTGTCTGAGGCAGCGAAGTTCCAGAGGCTCTTGGGCAAAATCTCCTTGAAGAGCACCTCGTAGTCGTCCTTGTCTTCCCGAACGGGAACCGGCGTCGTCACGATCTCGCGAAGACGGTTTCGCCACACCTCACCGGTGTCCAGCCTAACACGCAACCCGCAACACGCAAGACGGCAAAAAAAAAAAAGTTTGGTGTGCGTTGGTGAAACAGCAGTGTTGAGTTGAAGCAAACGGGGAGTTAATCTCACACACACCGAGCACGTGTCCGAGCTGCGCAGCAACAGATTGCACCGGAGAGGGTGGCATCCATCACAACCTTGAGCGGCCGGTGTACCTTCCAAGTACGTTTCACGCGTCCAGTCTATTTCTGGATACCATGTCGTAACAAAGAGTAATCTGCACATGGGGGGTGGGGTTTTGATGAGCCGCGGAGCGAGCGAAGCGAGCGACATTTTTTCCCTTCGTCCCCAGGAGGGAAAAAAAGGCTCTACATATCAGCCATAGTTGCGCCGCGCGATAGAGGGGCCCCAAAACTTGGTTTCCGGGATGCCTATTAAACACACCTTTGGGACCAGAACGAGATCTATAGGGCACCGATTGACGATCTACTCGCTTCTGAGGAAGAAGAAAAATGGCGCGCTCTTCTCCAAACCGGTTTCGTCGTGCTTCGAGAGCAGATGGCCGAACGTCACCGGCATATGTAACCTATGTTCGTGGGAGATTTTGGTCCCCAACCCCGGGGTTTCTACGCGAAAAGGCGTGCACAAAAGCGGAGATCGTGCGCGCGCGCGATTCAGACCAGGACAAGAAACACCGACAGAGACGCAAGAATACCACCAACAAATGCAACACCGCTGAGACACTGGTCTGAGACCAGCTAATAAAACCAGGAGTGGCCGGGCCTATACGACCTGTGCACCGTGGGTATACTGTAGGCATGCGCCATGTATAACCTGGCGTGAATTCATTGATGTTGAGTAGGTCCAACAACAATAAACAAATAACACACCTTCCCAACCAAGTCCAGATCACACCTACCTACCGTCGAGGGGGTGAAGGTCTACTACTGCTGCTGCTGTGCGTTATGAGGATGGTTCCCCGCGGGATCGGTTCAGATTGCGTACTTGCGCCGCGCTACTGACTGTCTTCGCAAAGAAAGCCGTGCCCTGCATGCTGTTGTTGCTGCTGCAGGTAGGGCTGCAGCAGGGCCTCTCGGCCTCTTGCATCAAAGTCATGACGTCACATGACCATCAATGGTTTTTCGTTGTTTTACGTCCGCACAGCGGGAAGACTTCACATTTTGATGCTTCGTGCATGCGCATCTAAACGGAAAGAAATAACCGCATGTGAAGTGCAAAATTTTGAGCGGTGGCCGCACATACAATCATCGTCGCTCCCGTCGCACGCCCGCTGTCCCTCTGCGGTGCACGCGTAGCTGCACCACAAATGATTCACGCTGGTGTGTGTCGGGATTCGTGCACCATCAGCATCGCAGATAAGACTACTGCAAGGTATTGAGTCGCACCACGCGGCTCATTACCCCCCCATACCTAGTATTGATGAGGCCTCGCCAGAGCCATTGTGCTCCGGTCGGGTCTACAGTCTGTGGTCCCTCGTCTTCCCGTTACGAGGCGAAAATACCCACCTACGCCCTCCGCCCTCCGCCCTCAACACCAGCAGCATCGGCATCACCTCTAGCACAAGGACATGCCTGAGACAAAACTTGCCACCTCCCGGTAGGAGCGCGAAGCCCATCGACTATTAATAATAGATCAACGACCACAATACCTAGCCAGAAGCCAGCCGTAGTGTCTACGATTGGGAGGGCGGAACGGAACAAGTACCACTAAGCGAGAGCCACCCTCCACTCCAACAGCTTAACACACACCTGTAGGACTGGAAGCTAAGGTTCTCGTCGCCCTGAGTAGTGCTCTCTTCCCAATTGTTGAGGTACAGGCAGTACTCGTCCTCCGTCCCCTCGGCAAGACACTGGTACACGTCTGCGACGGCAACCTGGGCGGCAATGTTAATAACCAGTGGAACGGCACAAGAACCGGCAAGAGCAACAACAAAGGTGGTGCAGCGTCGAAACGTTGGTGCTCATGGATGAGCGGTATCGACAGGTTCCTGCTGATGCTCGTGGTACGTCCGGGGTAGTGAAGCTCGCTTTGCACACGAGACACATGGCAGTGCCGTTTAAACTCTTGAAGTCTTGTGAGGATACCGATCATACTACAACGCTACAACGCAACCGAACCTCAATCCGGGTGTGTTATAATTAAAGGCTATGGTCACAGAAGGTGCCTAAGTCAGTTGGACCATGAGGCTGTCATGTCAGCGGGTACTGAGTGGAGATCGACACGGTGTTCATGTCAACACAACAGCTCCGATTCGGCCCATTTAAGCTCCCATTCGGGCTACAACTACTACAACAGCAAGAGCAACAAGAACAAACGTACAGTACCTGAAGCTGGTGGTAGGACTTTGAGGGAAGCTGGTCAAGGCCCGTCATCAACGAGCGAACCCTGAGCCTCAGGTCCTCGGGCGCCATGCCTTCCTTCGGACAGAACTCCTTCAAGGCGAAACGCCTAACGTCAGTGGTGGTGTTGAGTCCGAGCGCTCCGTCCATGAACCGCAGCACCGCCGGTAGGCCCTGGAAATAACGGATAACATGTAATACAAATTAGTATTCTACACGAGAGAGAAACAATATATTGTAGCACTTCAAAATATTTCGCACGACATCCATTATGTTGCGTCCACAAGAAAAAAAAAATTGGAAACGTTGACCGTGTCCCTTTGGCGCCGTCATCGCAACGACAAATGGTAGGCACCCAGTAACCGCAACGTGAAGCCGGCATGCCAAGCCGGAACGGAAAACAAACAACGATGGAAGTCGAGGAAAACGAAATACGCGCCTGGGCATTGTGTGTGCTATTGAGTGTATTGATATCCTAGCCAGCGTATCAAACCAGGCTAGCGAGAGGCATCCAAACGACTCTGCTTACGCCCGACAGACCTTTCCTCAAAGACGAAGATACAAACACGTTGGTTCATGTCGAGGCTACATGGAATCAAGTTTGTAAGAGAACACAAGAATAGCTGCCTATCGATATGTAACCGATTTCGACACAAGGAAACAAAGAGAGGCAAGAAGCAAGCAAGGCGCATAGTCAGGGTGTAAATAGCACCGACAGGCATCGTGAGGTTTCCGTCGTCGCACAAAGACAGCCCGCGACTTGCAATGGCTTGCAATGGCTTGCATGCTTTCAAAACGATCAACCGGAACCGTTCAAAGACCAAGACGAAGACAAAGGCAGAGGCAGCATGCTCGCCTCTACCCTGTAAGTGAGCTACTGTAGCCACTCACCTTCATGAGCTTTTCATTGTTGCTGAAAGCCAACCCCATGGCCTGCACGCTCCCTGTGATGGCCGCCGTCCTCTCCTCGTCCAAACCCATGGTGGGGTTGGGGATGGTCCGGAAGATGTCATGGAGCCCGATCTCCTCCCCCCGCATTTCCCTGAAACGTTGTGGTTTCGATTTTGTTATTTCGATGTTTTGGAGCAATTTCATGGTCGGAGACTTCCAATCTTCTAACCTCGGTTAGCGCTATTGGGGACAAAAAGAGGGCGAGAGAGCATGCACGCCCAAACGAAGCCCGTCCTGCATGAGGCACGCCTACGAACACGCACAATGACTCGGAGAAATAACTTAGGGGTTGTTCAGTCCTTTAACTTGTACCTATAATGTTGAAATTTCGGATTTGGCGGGACTGATTTACTCATGAGTAGTCCCTCGACGTGCAATGAAAAACAAACCAACTGCCATATCGGCTGGCCTAAACGGAGTACACAACAATCCAATCCAGACCTGACCTGAGGCGCAGCTCCCACTCCGCAACGCAAGCCTTGAGCACGACCCACGTGGCTGCAGCGTCCGCGGCGTCTTCTCCGGCGTACTCCTCGCAAACCGTGCTCCCCATGCACGGCGCCAACCGGTTCTCCGCAAACATAACAGCCTGTGATGTGTGTTATCATACGCGTTGTGTACGGCGAGCAGTGGACTGTCATAAGAGCTACAAGGGGCCGACAACATTGAGTAGTGTCCTCATCCAAAGCTCGGCGAAGCACACAACCCACTCCACACGCACCTGCTGCCGTTACAGTGGCATTCGTTTTCCCCGCACACCCTTCATCTGCCGCAGAGGTCCAAGAAGACACCCCTTCCAAACCAACTACGTGCAGTGCTCTCCCCCCTGTTCAATTTTTCTGCGAAAGACAGACACTATCGCCGTAGGATACCCGCGTGCATTCATTGCATGGGATTGCACGGCATGGTATGGTATGGTTTGGAATAGCATGACATGGTGTGGTATGGTATGGTATGGTTCAGTTCCGTATGGTATCGTTTAGTTTGGTATGGTGTAGCATGGTATGGTATGGTACGGTATGATATATACCTGTCGGAAAGGACCGGTGATGGTGTCTTCAGCCTTGGTCATGCATATCGCGGCGCCCTTCAGGTACTTGGCGCGATCCCTGTCGAAAGTCAAAGTGATACACCACCACAGCAGCAAGAGCAAGAGCAAGGGCAGTAAGCCCAACGACGAGGACGACGGAGACCAAGGTTCTAATGTTATTATAGGCACATCCGCCGACAAAAAAAACACCCACACAACAATATTGTATTGTATTGTATTGTATTGTATCGTTGCAATACACGCAATAACACGCTGCAGCAACAACAGCGGCGGCGGCCACAAGAGCAGCAGCAGCAAGAGAACGGCGACCGCGGCCGTAGAACGGTAGATCGAGGTAGCCAAACAATACCATCAACGGCAATAACAACAACAATCGCTGTTGCTGTTCCAACCAACGACAATAACTCACAGGTCCCCCTCGCTCATTGCCTTGAGCATCATGGCCGAGATAACGTTCATCCCTCGTTTCCCCCCATGCCGACGGTTCGCCAATAGGAAATCCTTCAGCTCGGGCAGCGGTCGAATCTTGGCTCCGTTCCATGGCTCATCTTCCGGCAGCAGCGCCTGGTGAGCGGGAGGCAGTTGCGATTACTAGTAGAGGGGGACATGAGAAAGGGGTAAAATACGCATCGAAACTGCTGTAACTGCCTCTAATCTAGCAGTGCTTAGGGTTCCCATTGGCTTAGAAAAAAAAATCTCCTGCGAAGAGAAACTACAAATTCTCTTCTCGCGATGAAAGCTGAAGGTAACCACTGCAAAATGGAGCATGAGAAAACCTAAAATAGGTCTTGTGTGGCCATCTATGGCGTACACCGACAGAAGCGGTGTTGACATCAAGAACAGCAGTGCGGATGAAGAAACTACAACAGCAACACCACAGTGGAACTAGTGAAGACTTGCTTGCAGCGCTAAGGACAGCAGTAGCCCACGAAAATACCAAAAAAAAAAACATGGACAAGTGGCAAGCATGATAATACCCCATGTCCTGCAGAAAGTATACTGTGCTGTAGACAAAATGCTGTGTTGTACTCACGATCACTGCAGCGGCGAACTGCGAGGGCTTGGGCTGGGCACCCAGGGAGTACTTGGCCACGACGTTTGCCGGGGGGAAGGGGAAAAATGCCTCCATTTTGGCATCGGTCTCCTTCGGAATCTCGACCGGGTTCATCGTCTCCAGATCGATCGTAAGGTTGTTGTCTCTGAGGTACTGGAGCATGTCTGCCATAGCGAAACGTGCGCGTACGAAGGGTAAACAGCAGGTGGTACAGCGTTAACGACGACGAGACTGGTGTAACGAAGCCAGCGAGCGTAGAGGATGACTGGGTTACCGTATGCGACACGAGATAACACACCCCCTTGAACAATTTTCGAAGCTCGATTTCTCAACTGCAGGAACAGTCACAGCGCCGAAAACGGCGGCGTTGAAACCGTCTCGTCGAGAGCTTTTCGAAAATGTATCATTTCGTTTATGCATCCTCTTCGTTATGGAGTAATCGAGCTTTGAAATCGGTCCAGGGGGTGTGTTATCTTGTGTCATATACGGTAGTCGGTTGCACATATTCGTTGGGCTTGGCGGGAGTCTTGGCATCCCTCTATTGTGAGGTTCATCGTCTCCATGACATGTAATACTACCCGCTTGGAGGCTGTCTGACATGCCTGGGCATATGACTGAACGGGAGTGACTCTTTTGCGGGTGGGAGTTACAGGGGGTGTCCCGATATAGTGCCGGTATGTGTCCAGGCGATTTGACCGGCACTATCCCGGGCACCGGCAGTATCCAGAATTGTGCCTAAATAGTGCAAAACGGCACTATTCAGGGCCCGAAAATCCCTTTTTAGTGCCGGCTTGGCACTATTCAGGACTGTTCGACTTCAGAGTGCAGCGCTTGCGCGTTGCGGGGCTGACAGAGTACCAAACGAACGGTGTTGGGATCAATCATGAGGTGGGCGACGTGGGCGGACTTCATTAAGTTTCGTGAGGCTCTTGGACTGTCGAAAACACGGCATTGGTCACATTAAAATAAACTTGATTGACCAGATGGATTTGTTGCACGCCAGTTGTTCTTTTCCCACCTCAGCGCAAGCACTCGCTAGTGAAACGTTGCTGCTGCCTTTCAACCGTAGTCTGTGCTGCCCGATAAAAGTTCACCTCGCTGTCAAATTAATATGTGTTGTATTGGAAGAAGGCCGTAGCACTATTTTTCTTCAGGTAACCTCAAAGGCACCTCGGACAGCGAAAGAAAGACGCTCATGCATGCACCCGGGGTACATTTGGAGGTAAAACATGGATTGATGTAGTGCTCCTTACATGAGCACACAAATAAAGCAGATGAAAGCTAACAAAGGGGTGAAGTAGATAACGAACTCCCCTGTGCCTTCGATAAAAAGCTAGAGAGAAGACCAAGCCTTCAGAAGCAACAAAAAACGACTGGCCAACCAGAAGACGTCGTCAGTCACAGTGCGGTCAAAAACAGAAAATATTTGTTTGTCAAGGAAGTGAAAGGGTGTCATGGAGGAGGCTGAGCTATTCTCTGGATCAAAGATAGAAATGGTGCTAACCGAGAGAGGAGAACTACGTGACTGCCAAGGTTTACTACTTTTGAACACGGGTTTGTTCGTAGTGCTTTCATCCTTCCTCAGAAGTATTTTATTACCACCACTACTTCACGCTTCACTAATATCTTTCCACTATTTTTCGGGCTTTCATCTCTGGATTCTGCGCCCCTGCGGCGTTTGTTGCGAGGAAGGTCATCTCGCTCGAAACTCTTGTTGTTCCCCTCAACGCCATATTTTCCTCCTGCATCATCGCTGCTATCCTTGGCTTTAGTTTCCATATCAATCCTTCGTCACTACCACCATCTTCTTCTTCGCTCGCCTCCCTACTGAAATCCCAGCCTGTTGGTGGAACCTAGTCGATCGGTACACCGTGACATTTGAAGACGTCACGCGTACCGAGAGAAACCGAGCTATACTTGTAGCTCGAAGGGAAACTGTCTCCGAATCCTGTTGGCGTGGAAGGCTTGAGGCGAAAAAAGGGTGTGTGTGGGGTGTGAACCGGCACTATTGAGGGGTTCGATAGTGCGTGAACCGGCACATTAGAGGGAAGCCTCAATAGTGCCGATTTGGCACTATTCAGGCCTGTGTCCGTGTCAAGAAAATTTACCGGCACTATATCGGACTTTGGCACTATTCAACCGGCACTAAATCGGGACACCTTCTGAAGTGCAATTTGAACGGGAGAATAA
The DNA here is from genome assembly GCA_902602495.3 of Ectocarpus sp. CCAP 1310/34. Taxonomy (NCBI): domain Eukaryota; class Phaeophyceae; order Ectocarpales; family Ectocarpaceae; genus Ectocarpus; species Ectocarpus sp. CCAP 1310/34. The sequence continues at coordinate 39,564 of CACKRE030000299.1, read as the reverse complement.
CGGCGTGTTCTCAGGGACGGGAATCATCACCAAGACGCCAGATATCACGTAGTGATGCACCTCGAAATCATCACATGAACACATCTGGGTATCCAAGCAAAAGCAAAGCAAGGAGATCATGGCTACACAAATGGCTCGAAAAAAACACGGCTCAACTCTGGGGAATGGAAATTCGTGATGCTAGCCTCCCGATATCGCACCTCGAGAGCCACGTCTGACCTGGTATCTGCTTGAAACAACGAAGGGGAGACTGCTGTGACTAATCTTTTGGACCTACACGCCGTTCCAAACACACCAATGTGTCCTGGGGCGCAATACGAAACAGACGACATCGTCACACCCCAAGAAGGGACATCCCGACCTCCAGCTCGCGATGCTCCGCGAATGAAGACGTGCTAATTGCAGGGTGCTGTTGGGTGTTAATTTCGCCAAAAAGCCGTCCCCGCTTCAAGGTTAGGGTCTGAGGGCAAGTCAGGAGTCAGCACACCTGAAGCGGGAATCACGGTACTTCCAACGCGTCGTGTATTCGTCCGGCGAGAGCATGGTCTGGATCAACATGCTGCTATCGCTCGTCGTTTAAGAATAACTCGTGAGTGCATCGTGTGTAGTATTGTACTTCTTCGGCGTCTTCCATTGGCCAGCCACTTCTAACGGTTGACACGGCCAAAATGTAGTGACGTAAACGTAAGAGAAACATGCGAGTATTCGCAAACACCATCGGCCGACTGTCAAAGCCGCCGGGAGGTCTATTGAATTTTCGATCACATCTACCGAATGAATGCTAATAGGTAGTATCGGCAGTGATGCCCTTCCTGTGGTACGTTATTCGAGCCAGACGTACGAACGTGTGTCTAGGAGGGGAGGTGCGATCACCCAAACAGTTACGGTAGGCAATGGTGTTCGCGATGCGCCAAGACCTCAGCGCGCATGCAAGGCGAAGAGCACAGCGGGCACACGTGAGCCGTGTGCTTCAACATACTAGTATATCAGCAACACTCCCAACATCCCGAAACGCTTCAGGGAGTGCGATCACCGCACCTGCTGGCGACATCTCCGCGCCGTTGACCTGCCGCTTGCCCGCGCCCTTGTTGAGACGCACCGTGTCTGGCTCCGATTCCGGCTCCGAAAACTCCACGTCGGTTAGCGTCTGCCCAGGTGTGGAGGTGGCAGGAACAAGAGAAAACAAAAAAGGGGAGGTAAAAACAATCACACGTTGAGAACTAGTTGGAGACAACACCCGCAACATGCGATTTTCGTTGCCAGGATCGAGAAGGAAAATGGTTTCGAGTGCTCATCATATTTCATCAACAATGTTCGTCACGACGAGATGGTGTTCGTCGGCGTTCGCTCTTATTCATCATCATACACGATCCGACATGCAGCGATGGCGATTCGCTGTATCTTAGCCTGCGCAGCCTAGTCCTCCTTGACGAGGCTTGACGATTCTATCGACCGACAACAGACACACCGTACCCGATGCTCAACAGAATCGCCACGGCCTCCAACTTCGTTGTAAGCGAGAGGAAGTCAGGAGAGACCACATGTAACGTCGTACCACGCGTCATGAGCGCTAGAGTGGCCTTCGGCTCCGTTGGCGCACCACTCATCATTGACACGCAACAATGGTAACCCCTAACAGCAGATCGCAATGCCGACGAAAATATGCTGCGCACTTCGGGTGTTGAGAGGTCGACAGAGATCGGCATAAAACAGCCACCGGTCGCGGCGGTTACCCCCGAAAGAAATATTCAACAGCAGCGGCAGCAGAACTGCTGTGGCCAGCTGCAGCACTGGCAACAAAAACAACGGTGCCAAAAGAACTACAGTACTGCCGTTTTTCATCTGTTCTGCACGGCAGGCACCTGGACAGGAAATTCCCACAAGGACAGAGATAGCTAACCAACAGAGACAAGACGGTCATGTCGACAGCAACGGTCAACGCTAGTCAGCGGCAGGGGGGGTCTTGTTTCGTTGCAGGTTGCAGGAACATGACATGCACCTCGGATTTAAAACTGCAACCCACAACCACACGCGCCGCACGCGCCATTGCCATGCACTGACCAGCAGCAACGACAATCACCCTCATCTAGCAATACCCAAGCGGCACGACGACCACCGCATCCTCCGCTACATGTACCCGCCGTGCGACGTTGCCCAAACCCAACAAACAGGCCGTTCCCCCAAGACTCGCCTTCTGATGGTCCGTCTGCCCCCCAACCGGCACCCCTGTCGCCAGTGCGTCGAAGCCCGTCTGCTTCGGAGGCGGCGAAGAAGACTGCGCCTTGGTTTGCGCTGCTCCCCCGCCCTGCTGGGCCTTCATGGGCACGGGTCCCTTATTCAGCCCCTTCTGCACCGGCCTTGGTTGCGGTGCCGCGGGGGCCCCGAACCCCTTGGTTGCACCGCCGCCGGCGGCCTGTGCCCCGCCGGATGCCTTTGGCGATGGGCCTCCGGTATCCACGGAAGCTGCGGCGGCGTCGAGAGGAGTGGCTTTCCTTGCTGCTGTCGTCGGTGGTGGTATCGCCACCGGCTGCTCGCCCCCCGCTCGGTTCTTGATTGTTGTCCCCGCTGCCGACATCTTGGCATTTTCTTCTACCGCCGCGGCGGCGGCGGCGGCGGCGGCGGCGGCGGCCGATGCTGCTGGTGCTGCTGGCTCAGCTACTGCAACACCACCCTGGCCGGCAGTCGCCTTCCCCGCAGCAGCCTTCTTTGCCCCCTTCTTCTTCCGCCCGGCCTTCTTCTTGGCCATCATCATCATCGTCAAGCCGTTGCTACGCCTGCTGCTGCTCCTGCTACTTGTTGCCGTCGCCACCACACCTCCTCCCCCAGCGTCGCAGGAGCGGGAAAGACGCTGCATTGCTGATGCTGCTGCTGGACGGTTGCTGCTGATGGAACCTGCTGCCTCTCCCCCTCTCCCTGGCGTAACAGGAGCCAGGAATCCCTGCGCAGGCTTCGCGGCAATGGCAGCTACAGCCAAGGCACTCATGACTCGTAGGGACGGCATGGTCCACCTTCCTGCGATGTATGGGTTGAACCTGCCAGGATAGCCGAGCGTTTTGCCCCGCGCTGGAAACGGCCAACTTTTCGGGCTCTCCTTCGAGAGACAGCGCAGGTTCGGTCAGTCGGGCACCCCAAGCATGCGCTGATCTATGTGTAGGCTTGGGTGGGACTACAGCAGTGCACAGCAGTAGCCTAACGGGTAGGTTGCTGCGCTGGTACCACGTGCATGATTGCGGCGCCGTGATTGCGGGGGGGTATGCGGATTGTCAATTTTGGCACATGAGGGAGGGTACGGAGGTGTGGCTCCGCCGCTCCGCCGGCGGCCGAGGAAAAAGCGCGGTGCAATCAATTGCCTCGCGACAGCAAAGGCAGCTTGCATTAGAGTAAGCTGGCGAGAGGAGAGAGGAGAGGCCTTGCTGGGGGCGGATAGATATAAAAGAAAAGGTTGGGGTAATCGAGAGTCGCTATGGCTGCGTCCGGCGGTCAGGAGGAGAAGGCTCAACAGTGCATCGCGGACGCTGAGAAAATCCTCAAGAAGTGGTCGTTCTTCAGCAGCACTTCCAAAAACGAGGATGCTGCTGAGTGCTACGATCAGGCGGCTCGCCACTACAAGGTCAGCGGTCGTGTGCCTGCCTGCCCCCTTGCGTTCTTCTGTCTCTCTGTTCATGTGTTGTATTGAGTCGAACGGAATTAGAGGATTGCCGGAATTGCCGCTCAAATCCCCCCCCCCGCCCTCGGGGTTGCTAGCTGGCAGTTGCTGCCAAAGGCAAGGGCGACACAGCAGGGTAGCAACTCTATTGGTAGGCCTACAGAATCATTTGGCAAGCTACTGCAGTACTCTACCTCTGTGGTCTTACTTCCGCGCACCGTAGGGCCGGGGAGTTGTGCGTGTTGATGGTTGATTATTCGTTCGTTGGTCTTGCAGCAGCAGTACAGGTGGTGGCAAACTCTGCGCCGTATCATTTGATGTTAAATTCGCACCCCTGAGCAAATTGAGCCGCGCCGCTGCTGGGTATGCTGTGCCAAGGTAGGCTGCCTGTGACACATCAGCATGTTTCCAGAGGCGTGTCCTATTTTTTATTTGTTTGTTTGTTAGGAGGCACCCCCCCCCCCATATGATGGCTTCTGGGAGCAGGGGAGGTGGTTGAGCTTCTCTGTGTTGTTTCGTCCTCCCCTCTGTCGAAGTTTCAACCACCTTGGGCTCCACGCGGTAACGAAACAACATTTTCGTGTGTTTTATCTTCCCCGTTGTATCCTGCCTATGTAGCGCGTCATTCAAAGGTTGAGGCTGATACCCAGACCAGACGGGACGAGCACGACACGCACACAACCCACTCACACAAAGGGTCCCAGATCATGGCCTTGAGCAGCATGTTCTGTTTTCAACCGCACTGAAACTGACGTCTTGTCATTGGTCAGCCGGTTAGCGACGCCGATGCAAAAGAAAGGATAGTTGTCGCCACAACGAGCGACAGCTGATAGATGCAACTGTTGTCAGGCGTGTGCGTCCACGGGCGGAAGTGCGTGTCACTGAGAGGCGTAATTCTATTTACTCTACTGCTCGCTGGTGCCGTGGTTTGTGGGACTGTCCCCGACCCAAAACAGGCCATCTCACCGCATTGTTTCGAAAGGCAGTTTGGCGAGGTGGTACACATCTCTCGCACACCTACTCCAGCAGTACCCAAGCCCCCAATACCCACGAAGCAGCTCAGCGCCTTTGGTTGAGAACATATTGACAGACGAACAGAAGGAATGAGCGCGTTGGAGGCCTTGGGGCTGCTGCTGTCTTCATTCTACTGTTTCCGTGTTTTGTCATGTGTGGTATACACACAATCCTCGCGCGTCACCAGCAGCAGCAGTCAAGGCGAGAGCGCCATGCAATGTCTCGGTTTGGACGAGCAACGCCCTGAACGCGGCTTGTAGCACTTTTTTATCCGCTGTGCCCGCTGGGCGTGTGTTGGTTGCTTTGCGTGTGTGTCTGTGCGTGTGTTGTGCAGCTGCAATCTGCCGTGTGCCCCGAAGAAAAAAAATGTGCCGACCCCCTTTATAATCAAGTGATGTAGTCTGAAACCTAGGTAAAGCGCGTGCAGACACGCAAGATTTTTTGTTTTTGAGCGAGCCCTTGCAACTCGGGGGGCTGGCAGTCCAGATTAGAAATCTCTTTTCGCTCGAACAACAAAACCACACACACATTCGGCTGGCCGCGTGTTTATTGTTTGTTGTGTCGCAGCGAGACATTCTTTCCTTCGAAGAGGTGCAAACGAGTGCACAAGTTATTCTGTGATTTGAAAGCGATTTGGAATTGGTGATGCTGTTTGAAACACGACGAGAACGACAAGGGAGGCCAGTCGGGATGCCAGGCGCGCGCGGCAAAGCACGAAGTAGAGCCTTCGAACTTGGAACACTCCGATCGAAGACGAGCGCTGATTCTCCAACCGGCGAGTTAATTGTTGTGCGTGTGTGATCCACCATGCGCCTTATCCTTTTGTTTCGTTGCTGGCTCTATCGTGGCCACTGCTTGCGGGAAGGTGGCGAGAAACATGGAGGAAGCGGGCAACTGCTACGAGCGCGCGGCGGAGCAGTACGAGATCGCCAAGAGCGCGCACGAGTCGGCGAGGGCCTACGTTGAAGTCGCCAAGTGCCGCAAGTCCGTAGAGCCAAGCAGCGCCGTTGAGGCATTCTTGAAGGTTCGTTGAGTGTCGCCGGGCCCTTCGCGTCACGTGAGCTGTTCGAGCTGTTCGAGCTTGGGAAACGTCACTGATCGCAGCTTGCAGCTGATTCACATCAACCCAATATTTTCCTTTCATGTTGCATCACGCGCTTTGGATGACTTTACTACTATGTTTTATTGAGCCATCCGGAGGCGCACCTTGCATACTGTATGCTCACGATATCTGGCGACAATATGGCCGTAGGCAGCTTGACCACTTCCTACACGGACGATATCGAGTTGCAAGTGCTGCTGTAGGCATGTGACAGCGAAGGGTAAGGGTGCCATAGTGGTGATGATGCTGTTTTGAACCATGCGCCACGCCTATGTCTGGCGTGGCTCCTGTTGTATTTTGTTGTATTTCGCGGACTGATCCGTGGCAGATTCCTGTTGATGGTCACTTTCAGAATGGTTAGAAGCTGGAAAGAAGAAATGCCTGACGAGACGAAAGGGCGTATAATGCAACACTTTTGTCAATGCACTTCCATCAAAAATTTCTCCCGCGCGCGGAGCAAGACTGCTGTGTGGAACTTGACACACGGAACTCTTGACTCTTGACGAGAAAAGTGCTTCCTCAACGTCCAACGGCACTCTTCCACCCTTCCCCATTGTCGAACGATTTTTTCCGAAAGGCGATTGACATCTACAACGAGTCGGGACGGTTCCAGCAGGCGGGTAAGATGCTTCAGGAAGTCGGAGAGATCTACGAGGCGGAAGGAATGACCGATGATGCGGTCAAGTCCCTGCAAGAGGCGTCAGAATACCTTGCGGTGCGCACCATTTTTTTTTTTTTTTCCGTGCCTTCCGTGTAGAACGGTCAACCGAGTTTTAACTATTTTGCCCCGTCGTTGTTTCCTGAACGGACACACTCCTCTGCAGGTAGTTAGTTTTCCCGCTGAGTTCCCTTGGCTGCTGTGGCCTTTGGGTTGAGATTCGGGTCCTGGTTCTTTCTGGCTTGCGACAAGGTGCTGGTCCATTCACGAACTGCTGATGTTAGCTTTTTAGAAATCGCAGGCTGTTGCTTGCTTCTGTCAGGTTTTGTGTGGGTCGATGCCATCAACACCCCGGTCTGTTGCATTTTCCGATCCCTTCGGTTGACGCTCGCTCTCTCTCTCTCTTCGTAACGGAACTGGCATCGATTGTTCGATTGTCTGTGTGTCAGTGATGGTTCTGCGATCTCCTATTTTAGTTACGTTGCACACTATTTTGACCCCTATTATTTCGTGGTGACGTGCATTTGAACGAAGTGTCTCAGTTCTCGCTCTCACTGGCGGCTTCACACCGCCGCTGCCGTGCTTCTTTAGCCTTGTTGAATGGATTCCGATCCGATCGAAGCCGTTGACGGGGAATGGTAAACTCGACAGCACCTGTCTGGTGTACCTTGTTACACCCCCCACGAATTCTTGAGTGTGACGCAGAGCCATGATTTTTGCCGTCCGACTACTGCACCTATGTGCTGCTCACGCCGTCCGCTGTGCTGGCAGGGCGAGGGCTGCGTGTCCCAAGCCAACGCGTGCTTGGTCAAGGTCGCCGGGATAGTTTCCAAGGTACTGTTTGGTGTAACTTTCGTAACTGCTATCACTTAATTTTGTCGTCGGCATCATACCCATGGTTATTACCATGGAGAGGTTATCGTCGTGATGTCCCGCCACCAGCGATACCAGTTTTTTTTTCCACGAAGTGCAAGAACAGAACGGTTTCGTGTTTGGCCATAAAATAGACGAATCGACCGTTATCCTATGCATACCTCCCTCGTGTGGGGCTTGCTCCTGCTGCTCTTGCTGTTGCTGCTGTTGGTCTGCGTGTCAATATTGTGGTGTTCGTGTCACTGACAGATTCACAGCGTAAATGTCCACATAGCTTCCACTACCACCAGATTATCGTTGGCCGCGGCCATGTCCTCCTCATTCTCGACGTCTTTGCATCAGAGGGAACCAAGCCATGTGCAGCATCATTCGTTTCTGCAAGCTAAGAGGGACGTGGGCGTCTTGTGTCGAGTAGTCATCTTGCTTATCCGCGGGTCTCATGTTGTCATCACTTTTCATTCCCCACCTCGACCACATTGCTGTGTCTGACCCCGACTTGTAGCCCGTATGCTACCTCCTTACCGTAAGAGAATCACGCACGGAAGACAGGCGGGATTATCAAGTCGGATGGAATGCTTCGTTTAAATTGTTGTTGCGACTGTGTGCATAGAAAACCCCATCTCTGCCCAGTACCGTCTACCATCGCAGCTGATCCAACTGACGCGGACGCCTTCCGTGGTCACCGGCACACACACACAGAATGATCAAATATGTACAACATATCACCTGACATCCTTCGGGTCCCTGTCGACCATGGAGGACACGGGTCCTACAAGGTATGCAGGAAGGAGGACATGCATTGAACGCAGTATATTCCTGGTTCATGTTGCATGTTGACTTTTTCCCCCGTCTCCCCAGGACGCGGAAAACCCGAACCTAACCCTCGCTGCGGAGATCTACGAGAAGCTGGGGCGGTCGTGCATGAAAAAGAAACTTCTTTCGATGAACGCTAAGGGCTACTGGCTGCAGGCGGGTCTGTGCCTGCTGGGTGAGCACAGCAATAGAGTGTACCTATTGATCCCACATGATTTGCTCTTGACAGCAGAGTATTGGACTTCAACATCTGTACGCAGGTGCGGTGTCCTTTGTCGTTAATGCCGTTTCTTGGATGTGTTGTTGGTGGGATGTTCTCCGGTGCTCCAGGTTGTTCGCGTATGTCTCGTGCCCATATTCCGCGGCGTCTAGACTACACGTGCACAGTAGTACCGACCCGCTCAACCAATACTCAAGAGCAGGCTCTGCTTGGTCTTCTCACGTTTGGCGAAGGTTGAGCATGAACTCAATTGTAAAGGAATTTGAGTTGGACTTGGTGCGGATGCTCGATAGATACTCCTGTGGTGTGTTTTCAGCACCTCAGCGACCCTGATCTTGTTTCGGCCTCGTTTTTCGTGAGCGAACCGCTACTGCTGTGTTGCCAACTTGTTTCGATCACGGACCAATTGCAATGCGGTCTTTGCTCATCCGAGTCTCTTGTCGCTGCCCGCCTGTCCTCTGGGCCATGTACATGTTGCCCTTTTGCTTTGCTTCATTTCATTTGACACAGCACAAGGCGACACTGTGGCCGCCCGAAATAAGCAGAGGGACTTCACCTCGGTGGACCACACTTTCGACGACTCGAGAGAGTACAGGTCAGTCGCTGGGATGTTCCGCATGACTGCACTTGGTGGATGTACTCCTCGCTTGATGTCAGCTGTGCAATCGCCGATACCACCCACCCTTTGCTAACCCCACTGCTTCGACGGTATTCCGAGGTCACCGCGATGTTTCGGTTGTTTACGAGTACACATAGCGAAGGGGAAGAGCTGCTCGTTCGCACGTGATAAATGAAAACAATCACCACCTGGGGAAAGGTGGGCGAAAAATGAAGAACTCTCCAGTTTTTCCTTCCTCCCGTGTGACCCCGGCAGTTGCGTCTAAACCTTACACCTATTGGTGTAGACTGCCACCCAAAATAGATTGGATGAAGTTAATGCACTCGTCGCCCGCATCCTGTACCAGCCCACTCTACGTAGTTCGTCCTCCCAGTGCGAAAGCCCAACCGCAAACTCGGTGCTTCTGTACGGCTGCTTTCCTCTGTTGGGGCTAAGCAATAGTTGTGTTGTAGTCCTGCATAGCGATACCACTTGGTGAGCTTACACTTGAAAGTCTTGCCCGCCGGTCCGATGGCAGATTCTTGGACCAGTTGATCCAGGCCTCAGAAGACTTCAACGCGGAGAACTTTTCGCAGCACTGCTTCGACTACGACCAGGTAAGCATACCTTGTTCTTTTTTTTTGCTTGGAGATTCTGTGCTGACAGCCGTCGGTCTTGCCGCCGTCGCACACGGCCAGCGCTGAATTCCGCTTGAATGGCAGTGGCTTTGTGCTACAGTACTTGTACCTCTCGGGTGCTGACGGCGGACGCACACTAGATGGAAGGAGTGACACGCTGTTTGCGCATGGTGGTGCTTGTTCGAAGGGTGTTGGTGTGGTATACACTCCTGAAACGGTGGACTTCTGTATGCTGTACGTCTCCGACAGATCGATTCATATCTTGAGAGCCCACGGCTCGTGGCGAGCCCAATCAAATCAATTTCGGGCTGATGGGTTGGCCGATATCCTCACTGATCTGTTTCAAACGCCCGCAGTCAACCTCGGTGACGTGTCANGGACCAGGCTCTCACATCACCAAGCGCGAAGCGCCGTGAGATATTCGGCGAGTCGCATGAAGGGTGCGCTGCATCCTGTTAAGGGTGTTCGGCATCATCTTGTGCGTACTTCCTTGCGTATGGATGACAGCTGCGTATGACTTCATTTATTTTCTGGTGCTTTCACTTCCGGAGGCAGTTATTGNTAGTCGTTAGGCCATTGACCTCGCATCCCTAAAAAGCCGGGACGGAGCACCCAGGGGTTCTCACCGGACCAGGCTCTCACATAACCAAGCGTGAAGCGCTGTGAGGTATTCGGCGAGTCGCATGAAGGGTGCGCTGCATCCTGTTAAGGGTGTTCGGCATCATCTTGTGCGTACTTCCTTGCGTATGGATGACAGCTGCGTATGACTTCATTTATTTTCTGGTGCTTTCACTTCCGGAGGCAGTTATTGGCACTGTGTAACTGCCTCGAGAGTGCTTGATCATTTTAACACAACGTGGTGCGATCATCCCCCTTGCGCGGAGTGTGGGTTCTCCACCCCGCACAACATGATCTACTCGACCAACATAATGGTTACCGCCAAAAAGAAAACAGAGGCGAAAAAAACCCGGTAACGTGGTTGCCGAGCTCACCAGGTGAATTGGCTTGTTTCACAACGTCGTTGCCAAGCGACGAAAACGCAATCCCGATGGCAAACACCGATGGGGGGGAACACCGGGGGGGGGGGGGGGGG
>CACKRE030000299.1:5723-27607 GCA_902602495.3 Ectocarpus sp. CCAP 1310/34 | reverse complement strand
CGGAGTGTGGGTTCTCCACCCCGCACAACATGATCTACTCGACCAACATAGTGGTTTCCGCCAAAAAAAAAACAGAGGCGAAAAAAAAACGGTAACCTGGTTGCCGAGTTCACGAAGTGAATTGGCTTGTTTTACAACGTCGTTGCCAAGCGACGAAAACCCAATCCCGATGGCAAACACCGGGGGGGGCGGCTTGTTTTACAACGTCGTTGCCAAGCGACGAAAACCCAACCCCGATGGCAAACACCGGGGGGGGGGGCGGCATGTTTTACAACGTCGTTGCCAAGCGACGAAAACCCAATCCCGATGGCAAACACCGATGCGGGGGAACACCGGGGGGGGGGCGGCTTGTTTTACAACGTCGTTGCCAAGCGACGAAAACCCAACCCCGATGGCAAACACCGGGGGGGGGGGATCAATCAACCTCGGTGACGTGTCAATCAAACACTAACATGTCGACAGACGCACATCAAGATTGAGAACACATACATGCCTTGCTTTAAAGAACAATATTCTCGACTGCCCCGGGCGCACGTTGTTCGATCCAACGATGTATTAATATCTTGAAACTATTATACAGGAAACGAGGTACCGCCGGGGAACCACGGTATGGTTTTGGTGCTCCAAGTCTTGATGATAGTGGCGTCGGCTGAAACTTTCTGGAATCGTTTTGTTGGGTTGAACTTCGCTGCAACCGACTTGTACGACACGTTTGGAAATTGCACTGCTTCACTGGTTTCCGTCTGCCAAGGTGTATCACGTACGGCTTCGTCAGGACGTATAATTGGCAGCCGCGGGATGGCTTGCGGATGTCGAACCACCAATACTACATACCCGACTGCCTATCTTGCCCTGTTTACCGTCCTGTGGTCCGTTTGCAGATCTCGAAGCTCGACCCTTGGAAAACGAACATGTGCCTCAGGATCAAGCGGGTGATTGAAGCCGCTCACGTCGAAGACGACGAAGAGGTTGATTTGACGTGATCGTGTTGCCGAGCCGTCGTGGCTGGACCTACTTTGTTCACCTGTGTACCGGTATTCCTTTGGTATGAACAGCGCTGCAGCAGCTATTGCCTTTCGGTGTTGGTTCGGGTGGTCACGGCCCGCCGTGATGCCCACGTGATCCGTGCACTGATCTTGAGGCTGTGTCGATGGTCAGCCGTCGCCGGGCGACGACCATTTCGAAGTTGGACGTTTGGTGCGTATGGAGTTAACTGCACGTAGCTCGCTTGCTTGGTAGCAAGTGAGGCATCTGCTCGCAAATAGATTTCGCTCTCAATAAAGCCGCTACTGCGTGAAGGTTGGCAAGGGGCAGCATGGAATTATTCAGCCTACGCCTGTTATTCTTTGTAAATCTGCGCTTTTGTAGGGTATGGAGAGGTCTCGCCTTGTGAACCTTACCTCAAGCCTAGGTTGTGGCCTTACGTTCGAACCCTCCCCCACAAACGATGCCACTTGTGCGTCGGTTGGTCGCCCGGAGAAACAGGGCGCGAGGCTGACGCACCTGCGACCCAAAGATGCGTGCGGTAGGTTGACGTGTTGTGTGCACGTAGAAGCGTGGCGACGGTTGCCTTTGTAGTGCTTGGCGTCGTTCCCTTCCGATTTTTCTTGCGAGCGCACAGAGGAGATACGTATTCGAGTTTCCCTTCCCTTTTTCTATGGACGTGATGCATTTGTGTTGAATGCGCCCGAAGGGCAGATCATCGATCGATGGGCCACTTCCTCTCTGACTGACGTAAGAAAACGTTGCCTGTTGTGTTGTTTTGAGGAACTCTCTTGGGTATGACAAACAACGCTTGTTGATTCATTTTTGGCGAAGGCTCGCGTTCCTTGTACGTATAAAGGTGGTCCAGCATCGTGCAGCAATGGCCACAGAATAACCCAAAATTATGGAAGTGCTCAGAGCCGTGGCAAGGTGATGACACAGCACCATTCGGGCATGCAAAAAATCGAACTCATCGCCAACTTGCCCACTTGAATGGCGAAGGGACACGGTACGTACAGAGAATATCCCTGAGCACCAGACTGTGCTGACTGATGCGCATCGTGTGCGTCGCCGCTCCTGTTTTTTGGAGGTGTGTGGTTCCCATGGGGAGCCTCTGCCTCAGAATGAACCTCAAGCCGAAAATTGGTAGGGGGTCGCTCGATCTGATTACACCACATCGCGCGCCACAATCAACCTTTGAGGTGACTGAGAGGTTCTATACCTGCAGCGGTTCCCCTACCAATATTGGTGAGGTGCACATTGCGTGTGTCTGATCGATTCTTTTCCGGGCGAAGTCCTCTAAATGTGCAGGTGCCCTGTTTGGCACATGTGCTAGCATTGTGCCAGGGAAGACATTCTGCCAAAACAGGCCCAGCGGACCCTCTTATCTGCATCAGGGAACCTCACCCCAAGTTGTCATCGATGGGTCTCTCCAGTAACGTTTTCTCTTCGAGAATCTCTACCCCAGATTTTTCAAATTCCAACAAGGTACCCTCTGAGTAGGGTATGTTCGGTGTTTGAGGTTCCCCCCCACTTTCGGTTGGGGCTTTGCCAAATCCGGAGGTCCCCCTCCCGCTCACAATGTGTCGGTTGAAGTTACCGAAAAGTACGACGAGTTCTCCTGCAAGGTTTGGGGTGAGGTTTCCTACGTACTGCAGAGGGTTCGCCGGTAACATAGTAAAGAGAGGCGTCCGACGACGCCGACTCCCAGTCCCGCCTCCATGACAATGCTATTCACAACTGTAACTTTAAAATGTGATCGATGGAGGCGTGTGTTCTTTTCGTCCGCAGCCGAGACATTTCTCGACACCGTCGGTTGTTCCGCTTTCCACCACAATCAATCTCTGTAAAGTATCAGTAGGTCTACAATCGGAAGGAGGCGGAGCATCGATGACTCTTTGCCCAAACCTCATGCCCTACGGTTCGAAGCGAAGCATCCATGACGGTTTGCGCAACTATCTCTGGACAAGACAACACATGCAGTCTCAACTGAAATCTTGATGCCTTGACGTACATTCAAAATCGTCCCACAGACTAACCCCAACCCCCCCCAAGCTTTGATCAACTCATGTAGAATGCGGATGCTACATCCAACCCGTAGGGTACCCTGACCGTGACGATTCGATGCGCCCGAAAAACAGCGATCGAGATGTATCTTGCATAATTTGCAAAAGCAAGCAATTCCCCAAAACCATTGAACACGCTGGTACTGAGTATTCGAACATATTTACACATGGGCCATACAGCAGGGTACAAGCAAGATGATCGTCCCCTACACGCGTACGGAAGCGCACCGTTATCCGAAAGTATGCCCGTCATGCCAAGGCAGGGTTAATCCGCCACGTGCCACACGCCACATCGACCGTGGCCACGCGACCCCGGCAATAGACTGCTTGCATCGTGACCCGAGCAGTAGCTGTTTCAGGAGCGCCCGCCACAAGACTTCTGCGAGGGGCTGATTGAAATAATCTCCGAACGATAGCTGTATCAGGGACGGCGGCCACACCACGCCAGCAATATGCTGGTTGAATCTGTTCCCGAAATCCAGTTTTTCCAGACGCGCCGGAAACACGACTCCCGCGATAGGTGGATCGAATTCCGACCCGAGCGATAGCTGTTGCAGGAACGCCGGCCACACGACTTCACCGATGGGCTGATTGAAATCATCTCCGAACTACAGCTGTTGCAGGGACGCCGGCCACACGACTTCAGCAATGGGCTGATTGAAATCATTTCCGAACGATAGCTGTTGCAGGGACGCCGGCCACACGACTTCAGCAATGGGCTGATTGAAATCATTTCCGAACGATAGCTGTTGCAGGGATGCCGGCCACGCGACTTCAGCAATGGGCTGATTGAATCTTGCTCCGAACGACAGCTGTAGCAGCGAAGCCGGCCACACGACTTCAGCAATGGGTTGATTGAACTCATATCCGAACGATAGCCGTAGCAGGGGCGCCGGTCACACGACTTGAGCGATGGGTTGATTGATGTCACCTCCGGAAGATAGCTGTAGCAGGGAAGCCGGCCACACGACTGGAGCAATGGGTTGATCGAAACTATATCCGAACGATAGCTGTTTCATGGACGCCGGCCACACGACTCCCGCAATACGCTGATTGAAACAATCTCCGAACGATAGCTGTTTCATGGACGCCGGACACACGACTCCCACAATAGGCTGGTTGAAACAATCTCCGAGCGATAGCTGTTTCATGGACGCCGGCCACACGACTCCCACAATAGGCTGGTTGAAACATTTCCGAACGAAAGATTTTGAAGGAGTACTGGAAACGACAGGCTTTCCATTGGAGTATGGAAATCTGTGTCCAACACCAGCTGTGTCAGCCCCAGAGGCCAAACCACTGATCATAGGCTAGCCGCACACAATGGTCCCATCATTCAAGACGTTCGGACCGCGCCCACAGCTCGATGGCGGCTCTCTGCACCAGGGTTCCCATGGAAAGCGCCGACATCAAACGAAGAGCACGCACGACTGGCACACGGCTCGAGACACGAATCTTCGAGCTTTGCGTGTTCGGCAGTGCCTGCACACTAGGAAGAGACCATAAGCTTGTAGAAGTCCCACCAGTTACACGGACTCGCAAGGTCGGGGGTACTTCGGCACGCCCTGCAGATGTCCAACGAACCCAGCTGCAGCTCAATGGTCGATGTGTACCAACGCTTCTCCCCTCCTTCGCATGCTTGGCTCAAGGCGATGGCGAAGGCATCGAAAAAACGGGCTTGCCCTATCAACAAGAAGCGAAGAACAATCGCAAGAATCAACAAGACTTGGTATGGGTACTTGGCAGTTTATCATGTCGATACGGTATTGCGCGATACCAATTTGGGACCAAGGAGAAACATCGGACGAGAACAGCTACCCTTTCCCCTGTGGGTTATGACGCACGGGGGGTCGAGAATCGGTCGTGTCCAGACACGGGTTCGAGACAACAGGATCCGAAGTAGCAGAGATATTGAACCTTTCTTTGTGGGTACACGTGGTGCGAGCCAGGCTGCGGCGGCGGCGGCTGCAGCGGTGGTCGGACCACCAATTGGCGAGGTCAAGAGGCCTCGGTACGTTGGTGCTGTGCAGATGTTTGAGCTGGAATAATGGTGATGGTTGATTGGGCCCGAGGCCATGGTTGATATCATTCCACACGATCGGTGAGTTGAGACGTTGAAGCCTAACAGTCAAGGGTTGTTTTGCGGTTGTGGTGACCGGGGCGCCGACAGAAAATGGTAAAAGCCGACGCCAGGGGCCCGATTGTGGTACTACCCTCCGCGTGAGCCACCAGAAAATGGTAGTCAGTGGTCTCGGCCAATCACGTGCCGCCTCGGGGTCTTTCTTGTTGTGCCGTTTGGGGGTTAGAATGCCGGTTACTGATGTTTCCCATGATATACTTCGGGATCCCCGGGGCGTTCTCAGCTGCACCCACTGGTACCACCGTGCATTCCGGAGAGGCTAGAGGCTCGAATCCATAACCTAGCGTGAGAGGGTAATACGAGGCTACCTATTGAATCACAGGGGCGATCGACCATTTGTTCTCAATCAACGTACAAACTCCGCCTACAAAAGGAATGAGAGTTTGCACCCAGGTGCGGATTGGGGAGGGGATTCCTGACCATATAGCTATTCGTGACCTCGTGGAAAACAACATGGCTGCACCAGCCAGCACGGTTGGCAAGAAACGATGCGTGATAAGTTTCAAGACTGGTGTTCGAACGGGTGCGGACGCGGCAAAGGGTGGATACGTATCACGCTTGTATCTTAAATTTACACTCGAAAAACTACATCAATATTGTACTACTGCTGGTG
Source organism: Ectocarpus sp. CCAP 1310/34 (assembly GCA_902602495.3). Taxonomy (NCBI): domain Eukaryota; class Phaeophyceae; order Ectocarpales; family Ectocarpaceae; genus Ectocarpus; species Ectocarpus sp. CCAP 1310/34. Next base: position 21,804 of record CACKRE030000299.1, on the reverse strand, counting down.
AAGAAACTGCATGGTACCGCTTTTGTCGTTGTGTACACTCTACGATACCCTGCCGCGGCCCGTTGATCCAACCCATCTCACCTTCAGTAGGCATCGGCTATCCTTCACTAACAGGTGTCACGGAATCCAGGCGGGAATAGAGGTGCGTGATACTCTTCCCTCCCGCGTGCTCCTCTCATCTAATGATGTGTGGTGAGATCTACAAGGTAGGTGGGGGTCCCCTAGACTGTAAAAGACAGCGCCGTCGGCGGTGGTGGTGAGTAATTACGCCGCGTGCGAACCGGTATCTGAACCAATAGCCACTGCCCGCTGCACTTGGGGCTTGGGTCTTCCTCGGGCGTGTTGCGTTGCGTTGGTTAAAGCCGTTGGTGGAGATCGCGTTTCAACAAGCACACCACCGAGTTGATGGAGAAGAAAGAGATGGAAGGGGGCTTGGAGGTGATGGAAGCTGACCTTGCTGAGACCGAGAATTCCATCTATCACCTCGTGCGCTCCAACGTTGAACTGGCCCAGGTACATCTTCTGTACTACTGACAGCTGTACATTGCTCGGTTGAACCTTTGACTGGCAGGCATGTATCCCCGGCGACGGACTACGCCAACTATTGTTGGTATCAGTTGGTTCCACTAGCATACTCCTGATAGTGGTGTAGTCTTCATGGAGTTATTGTAGAATTGCAGCTACAGGCAGACACACCTGATGGGGGAGAGAGGTTGTGTTGCGTATTGCGTTACGGACTCGGTGGCCACCTGCCCCACATAAAACTGAAGCCTGTTCATGGACCTGTCACCATCACAATGACCAGCTAGGCTTCCGTACACTGTATATATATGTTCTCCTTGTTCTTTCCTAGCGGTTCGGAACAAGCAAGAAAGCAGGCGGTTTGAGACGTTTTTTTCAAAACTATCTTTGTAGGGGGGGCAGAGACTCGTCTATGCCGCACGGGTTCTTGGTGTCAGGATTTCCGAGCACAAGCAGAAATCTCGTCAAAGTTATTCTGATTGCTGGCGTCCATATGGATAAAAATATGTGCGGACGCGGATCACCGGTTTACACCTACAGGTGTGCACATGGACGCAACTACTTATACACCGGCTCACCTCCCTACATGGGGGCCCAACAAAAAATATTTTAAATATTTCGCGCGAAACGCGAAAAGGAACGGGCGGAGAGGGAGGCGCGAGGCATTAGTAGATATGGATTGAACCTCACAGAGAGGTCACCACTGCTACTACACATGCTCACACTTCACCCACCACCAGTCAGCCGTGTACGCAGGACTGCTGCTGTTTAGCAGCGCGGGGACGAGAGAAAGTTTTGTGTGAGGTGTGGACGAAGCTCTCATTAATCAGCTGCTGCTCCTGCTGCTACTACCGCGGTGTGGGTGTGCACCACTTTCTTGACTCGCTTACGCTCGTAGCAGCGGCAACGGGCCGCTAAAAATCGCCCCCGACGCCCCCTATGTGCGTCTGTATTTGGTCACCTTGGCCGGCCGCGTGTGTACATCTCATTGTCTCTCTATTTTCGGGCGCGTCTGTTGTGGATCAAACAAAGATCGACCTGACAGACCGGCGAAGACAAGCCGCAGATTGATTGACTTGGGTGCACTTACTTCACTCGCTTATACGCTGCTAGCAGCAAGCAACGGGCTCCAAAATTGCTCTCGATGCCTCGCATGATGTGCTCCTTTGGACACCTTGGCCTACAGCAGTTTGTGAGTCTCATTGTCCCTGTTTCAGGGATGCATCTGTGTAGCAAGCTCAACAGATCGGCCTGCAGATAGCTGACAGCAGGATGCAGCAGCAGCTGCAGCAGCAGCAACATATTTCACCCGTGTCGCCTCCCTCGTTTGTGGTGCTGCCGACAGCAGCCAACCGGCTCTGACAGTCGAACCCAACGTCCTATTATGTGCGCCTTCGGCTGCCCTTGGTCCACAGCTCGTGTGCTGCTGTGCTGGTTTTCTCCTGTGTTGTCTACGTGTGTCATGTGCTACTGCTGCTGTGCTACGCCTTTCGGGAGATTCCCGCTCGGCGGCGTGTCCATCAGTCAATCATCTGTCTCTGTCCTACATATTGTCCTACATGGTCGACATGCAATTGGTGGGAGGACAGGTATCTACCCGGCTCTACCCCTCCAAAACTAGATGTTATATTTTTTGTTCTTCCGGTCCAACATTAAGATTCCGATACGTATGGATGCTCTGCCTCTATTCAAATGCATTCGGTGCAAATGGAGCTACCATTTCTTCAGGGACGTGCACGGTTTTTGTCGCTCCACAACTTGTTGTATTCGAACCAAACCGCAGCCGCAACGGGGCTAGCTGCCTGCATGGTCCCATGCTGCTGTTAATATGCATCACACGCATGCAGCTATAACACTCTAGAACTGCAGAGTTGGTGCCATGTTCCCATGTCCCGCAATTTTTTTGCCCAGGTACCAGCACCGCGTGTAGGCTGTCCGCTCCTGTATTCCGTATGCCTAAGTTATGGGCTACAACCGTATTGAGCCAACTGCTGATAGACGATCCCTCGAACAAATGATCATGGGTCATGGGCTCCTTAGTGCCCACCCCGATATCGCAGAAAATGGTTTTCTAGGTCTGACAGCAGAGTAGGTCGTTGGGAGGAAGATCCTTGCAAATCCCTGTCCTACCCTTGTTCGCCGATAAGCAAAGTTCCCTTCCTATCCATGACTTGCCTCGCCTCTTTTGGGCGACAGTTCTTGAACGAAGCGCCGGGAGACGAAGACCTCGAGCAAGCCATCGAGGAGAACAAGGCAGTGCTGGTAAGAAGACGACATCGCGTGAAGACTCTGCGACTCGCCATCTCTGACTTGAAGACTCAACGCCCGCACATGGCCACAGCAGCGGCGCCCTCCTCATCAGCACGGATCGCTGCCAGTACCTCCGGACCTCGGGACGCCCAATCAATGGGTAGACACAATGGTACCACTAGCGAAAGTGCTGATCATACGGTAAGCCCCACGGTTGTTAGTAGTGCAGGCGGGTCCGGGGACGTCATCAGCACCATGACCGCTTCCATGAGTCTCGACGCAGCACCACCAATCCCTCCCGCCGGGAGCAGCATCGCGGCGGGCAATAGCCAGGCATCGGACAAGACCCCTGAAACTGGCGGCTCAGGTCAAGTTTCTGTGGCAGCTCCAGAGACAGGAGGCGGAGATCGTGACGAAGGGGGGGTGTTGCTCTGAGTCTTCAGTCATCTGCACAGGCCAGCGTTGCTACTGCTGTGGTACATGCCTTTGTCCTTTGGTCGTCGTATCGGACGTGCCGCCGGTTGTAGCCAAGACCGGTGCACACGACGTGCCTCGTTCCTCCTTGTGAAAGGCATGCCTAGATAGCACGCAGGCTCTGTCTCTTTCGGAAACCAGTTGATAGTTGCTCGTCCTCGATGATTCCAGAAGTCGACTTTCAGCGTGGAAAAGTTTCCTGTCTATTTTGCAACAGAGACCATACGGAAAAGCGATGAACGAACAAACCAGGTTCGAGATAATAGGCGTTTCTGGCCAATACGACACAATGCAGCCCTCGCCGTTGTATTGTGGCGTTAAACGAGCAGAACAAGACGTTGATGTGCTTCTTGTTTCCGTTCGCAACTAGGCTGAGGCCAGGCACCGAGTGATCAGTACCGAAGCGCATGGAACAACCGCTTGCAAGATGCCCCCCGCTTGGGGCACTCAAGATCAAAGAATTTGAGGCATCGATCGTCTTCGTGGGTTCGATGTGCCTCCTAGATGAAGCTATTAATACGGGGAGTGTATCTGATTGAAGCAGCAGCTACGACTATGTTGGTGTGTCCTCCTTCAAATGCGCAAGCCCAAGTTGTGGCTGTTCCGGGATTGCGTGATGGAACACTTTTGGTTTGGTCTGGGCTTCTTGTAAATGACGAGAAATTCAGCATGGGGGCTCCGCTTGGTAAACAGGGCGCCGGTTTGCAGGATACATGGGAAGTGTCGATGGACTACCAAGCGGCGGCACATCCCCTTGTGGTGAAGGGTCGTGCGTTATTGTCGATGTCCATCTATGAAACTGCGCGTTCTTGGGCCATTTCCGTGTCATAGCTTCTTTGGCCGTGCCACCGTCTGCTGCCCCGTATTGGAGCAAAGGACGTCAGACAAAGGTGATGAATATTGATGATCAATAACCCAACCATTGTCGAGCCTCTTTCACGGTCCACTGTTGTAGGGACTGGCCGTTACAAGGTCACTACCAAACTGAGCACGGCGTTGCTCTTGGCCTGCGCTGTGCCACGCAATAGCGAGGTTCCCCTCCTATTTTCACACCACTGGAATGTACTCAGACGGCAAGCCGACAATCAGGTCTGACCAACAGACTACTGGAGGCGCCCAACGTGAACTCAAGAGCATTGTTGGCCAGAGCTCTCATGACTTCCGGTTTTCGCACGAGTATAATTTGCATTGTTCATCTGATCTGTGACTGACCTTCGACTGACCCACCGTAACCAATACGAACGGTAACCTTACAACAGCCACATATATACACCGTTTTTAGTCGTGTCCGCGGTCCTTTTTTGGGATTTTTTTGCTGGTTCTTCTCTCTCACTTTAGATATTTTGCTCTGTCTACATTGTATGCATACTTGATACCTCCCGCATCGGAATCCGCCCCTGTCGTCCGCCCCCCTCTGCCCAATCACTCGCCACTCGCCCCCCGGCTAATCCGAAGCCTTCGAACTGCGACCTGGCCGTTCACGCCAGTCTAGCCCCATACGGTAAGTCATGCCCAACACGCGAGTTAAGAGCTCTCTATCCTGGAGCATGTATTCGGCGAGAATTTAAATACAGCAGCCCGAGGTCTGCACGAATTGTTTTCGCCGTTTCGATCACTGAACAGTGCTATTTGAGAACCTGAATCTGCTGCTGTGATATTTAAAAGTTTGGCTGTAGTACTGGAGCCCTTCTCAATCTTCATCGAGCGCCTGAAGGCTTCACCGTCAACCCGATGCAGACGGCAAAACTATCCGTGCCCTTGTATGAGCCGCGTATTGCACGGCCTTTTTAAGTTACCTTGAGCGCAGTAAACATCTCTTTGGCGTGAACTAAAAACTGCCTAGACCTTGAAATCAATCAAACTCCTAGAGGTCGGCAAGCTGCGAAACCCACACAACTTCAACCCTAAAAAAAAATACACCCAAATCACCTTTCTCGCCCTGCATGTTCGACGAAGCGTCGAAAGTTTGGGTAGAGTTTGACCTGACCCCACCCAAAACAACACAACTCTAACCCTAACCTTAATCCACACCCACACATCCAAGCGCTACGTTTTGGACAACGTTGAAAACAAAAACTGAAAGAAAAAACATGGCGAATATATTTTCAACCTTTGTTTGGTATGGTTGGGTCCTAACGGGCGTGTGAAGACTACCATACTGAATAAATGGGCTTTGCACAACATACCACCACAATCCTCGACGGACAACATCGTTGACAAACTTCAACCCTCGAGACATCTTTTCCGTCCCTACAATCTGTCAAAAAGCACGATATGAGGGGAATCCTCCGAAAACACCTCGCTCGTTCTGACGCCATCCGCAGCACTACACCCTCGCCGCGTCGGCATTAGCGGTCAGAGCCGGCGGATTGTTTAGGAGTCGCCGGATGGGTTTGAAAATCACCGGGTCTAGGACGTCCACCTTCATCGGCGAAAAGTCCGCATTGAACAATCGCCCGCCAGAGCGAAACAACGGCTTGTCCACGTGGTCCCACCCGGAGCTACAACACTGGACCGTTTTCGGCTCAACTCTGAATGCCTGCACGTACATCGCGGTGCCCGGCGCCGGACAGATGTAAATTGTGTGGAAAATAGCCCAGCCAGACTTGCTCAAGTCGTAGTCCGCTGTGAACACGCCCCCGGCATTGGTCACCTGCTCCCACACTTCCTGCTAGGAAGATCGACGTCGGAGGGTGGGTTGGGGGGGAAAGTCAGCGGCAGTCAGATAGACTATATGTCGTGCCGGGCTACTGATGTAGTCTAGGTCACCGCTGCACTACGAGGGGCTTCCTGTGTACGTCTCATACTCTGTCTAGAATCATTTCATCTAATATTCGTATAAGCCACCAATCAACCAGAACCACCTACACGCGTTGTTTCAAATACTTCAGTCACTGGGACTGGATGCCGGCACACACAATAACTACGACACACGCGACCCCATCGAATTTCGTGACCTCATTTTGTTGTACACTTTCGTTCCCAAGTGGATTCTAAGTAACGAAGTGGGGGGGGGTCAGGTCGGATGTGCGTGCATACCTTGGCACACCTTCCTCTATGCACTGCACCCACCTTGATCAGTCGGAAGGCCACCGGAGTCACCCATGGGCGAGGGCATCCATGGCTGGGATCCATTCCGAATATCACCTCGGTGGCGTTTGTTTCACGGAAACCCCCACCCGGAGTTTTTTTCATTGGGGGAAACCTCTTGGGTTCGAGTGGCTCGTCGCTGACGTGGATGATAATCGCGTCAGTTTCCGTCTCGAGGGCCTTCAAGCGCTGACGTGGACGTTGTATGTTGAACGACGACCGTTCGTATATCCTCCTCCTTTCGTACGACAGCGGATCTCGGCGAAAAAAGCCGTCGTCCGGGTTGATGTACGACTCCGCAAACTTGTCGTCTTCGCCAATCACTGTGTGGACTTCGTGCGCCTCGACGTTCACGGTTCCCCTTGCGTCCCGTTCGCACTCCAGCCGGAAAGCCTTGAGACACATCCCTGGCTTCAACTTCGATCGCCGCCTTCGCGGCTGCGCCTTCGACTCCGACATTCGTAGCCTGAAACCTGTTCATTTTCATCACGATGAAGATACTGTTCAGAACGATAGCTCCTCCTGGCGAGCTGCCTATGGCTTGAGTGTATGAATCTGTTCGTTGTTGCTCGTTACCCATATGCGGCCATCTACCATGAAACGTGTGGGAGTGCTTCCCATGTACGCTCCTAGTGCAACAGCAGCTGGGCCGTTCAAGATGTATCCACGGCATGCCTCGATCCAGCCAGAATTCAACCGGGCCAGAATGAACTCGAGCGTCAAAAATTGCTCGAACTATTCCAGATTAGCTCAGATTAGGTGCTTGGTGTGGTGGTGAGCCATTCGGGTTAGCTGTGTTTGCCTCAGGCGGCACCATGCAGTGAAAGACTTCTTTGCAATCATGTTAGACGTGCGCTGCCCTTGCACCTCGCCCCAAAAGGAATTCCTTACTGCGCTCATCTCTTGTTCACCTGGTTTGGTTGGGGCGCCAGCTGTGAGTGACAATGAGCGTAAGATCCAGTACCAAGGCCAAAGGGTAGAGGGAGGAACGAAAAACCCGCGGACAACTCGAACGCGGAATGGTGACCTCAAGCATGATCGAAACAAACCCTTTCGCATTCATCTCTCTCGTAGATATCGCGAATCCCTCGGCTAGCAATGGAATCCACATATATTTTCCCGGAGAGAACATTCTCGTATCCATGCCACCAGGGGCCAAATTGTCAAAACTCTTTATTTTTTTCAGTCGCACCCATCCATGGCAACGCGTACGTTCCCTGGTCATGTCAGCGGCGATTTTACGCATGTTCAGGGTGAGACGAACGCCGAAAAAGGTTTGCTTCGATCCTGGTACAGTAAATTACTTTTTGCGATCGAGTTGTCCATTTGTTTTTTCGTCCTTCATTCACCCTTTCGCCGTCAGACTGGGACGCTCTTGTCACCCACAGCACGTACTCCTGCCGAGTCAGGTGTACACCGCTCTAACCTAGACGTCGCATGGGTACACAACATTTTCACCTGCACGTGCCGCCTGGGACGCGCTGCGTTTTCCACTGACCCGGGAGCCGAATTTGCACGGTCTCCCTGACAAGCACCACATGCTGTCTCTTCCCTTACCTCCCACTGGTGCTTTAGCAAGACACCCAAACTCGCACGGTGTAACCTAGCTCTAGCTCTGTGGGGTCTCCTCGTCGACGCTACAGTTGTGTACAGACAGCCATGGAACCTCGCAGAACAATAAATGGTTTGCTGTTCGTTGCCGCCAGCACAGAGCAAGTTCGATATATTGGGGGTTCTTGCCATCCCCTGTTATTTGTTCTGGGCGTAGTCCAAGATACTCACCAATATCCACTTTCTGGATGGCGGAGCTCCGACGCGGACAAATATTTCGGAGGACATATGGAGGAGCGGCACGCACATCGATACCCCCAACTCTGTTGCCGCGGGCGTGCTGTCGAAGGCTGCAGCAAACTGTGGTCTGAAAAATGTGCAAATCTGCGTCCATATCATTCACGATCAAAAGATCTCACGGACCGTCACAGACTCAATTTCCCACCAGCTCTACAGTGGTACAGTACAATGCACCAAAGCTCACACTTCAATTCAAGAATTGGATCTGTGACAGTGCGCACAGGAATGCATAAAAAATGGTATGGACCTAGATCTTTGTTGCGGATTTCGGACCGCAGCTAGCTGCAGCCTTCGACCGCATGGCCCCAGCAACAACTGGGCGTACCAACACGCATGATTACTGTTGCTCGGCGGTGTCTTCAACTGGAATACCTTTATGCCCAGGTCGTGATTCCGCAACGCAACGATCTTTTGTTGCTGAGCTCCGGCTGTTGTTGCTGTTTTGTCTTAAACTATGAATGAACTGCGGAGCGCGGAGCGCGACCGTTCCTTTTCTCCCCGTCCCAGGAGAGAACAGGCTCTATCTACCAGGGGCCAAAAGTTTCAAAAAGTTTTTCGATCAGCACGAGGTCTTTGGAGCACCGATTGACGATCTGCTGGCTTGTGACGAAGAATGACAATAGGGCGATCTCCTCACCACATCGGTGTGGTCGTGCTCCGACAGCAGATGGTCGTGCTTCACTGGCATTTGTACCCAAAACCATGGGAGATACTCAACCGCATCCCCGGGAGTTGTCAAGGTAATGGAGGACATAAATATTGGAGACCTCCCACCCACCCACACGCAGTCACGCAGTTGGAACAGAGGAAGCACTCAGCTTAACACACAGCACCGCTGGGAAGGGCAAGACAGCACTAGCGGAGGAAGGGGGCCATGCACACAGCTCGTGGCGGATGCCATTGTCATGGCTGCTGATTCGGTGTGTGAGGAGGGGTTACCTGGAAACAAACCAGTGCCACGGGGAAAAAGGCCTTTCATTGGTGCTGTGTCACCCTCCGCAGAGAAACCACCGAAACTCCCATCGGTGGGGAACGTACGGATGACGCCTACCGTTTTCGTTATTATTGTTGTCTTCACATTATAAACCCGTTCCGGTCTCCACTCAGTGCCTTCTAATGTCCGCACTGGTCCAACTGACGCGGGGGCCTTACGTGGTCACAGGCCAACTGGCCCCCGAAGGAGGGGGGGGTACACCTTTCTAAAAAATATTATTTGATGTAGCAAATAACAATAGACACCAGGAAATTCCTCCAAGGCGCGATTTGTTATCCAACCAAAAAGATCAACAGTAACGAAAATCATAATCGGGATAAAGAGACGATCGACGACCCCGGTCAAAGGGATCGAACAACGAAAGGCAAAGAAAGAAAGAAAAGAAAGAGAAAAAAAAACAAAGAAAAACAAGGAGAGAGAAAGGCAATAAAAGAGATAACGGCAGATAGACAGGTCCAACGCTCCAGTCTATCTATCTACCCGAACAACACGAAGTAGACCATAGGCCACTACTAACGCGACACCAGACAGATACATTCATACCGACTTCCGACGACACAACATCACTTCAGGGGCATCGCGAGGGGAGGTTTAGCGACACGTAGGAGACAGAAAGCTCGAGACCCCACGTCGAGGAGGATGCCTGCACCCAGCGAGACGTTGTCGGAAGAAAGCTCTCGACGAGACGGTCCCCACATCACAATTATCGGCACCGCCACTCTCTGTGGTGTGGAACAAGTGAGCCTTGAAATCGATCCAGGGGGTGTCGAATCTTGTGTCACCTACGGTATTGGTGAATGCTTGAATGCACACGCCAACGACGGCCGTTCGTTCCAGTAGCCTTTTTTTCTTTTGATGACTGGGACTCAAATCTCAACATTGTTTGTGGTACTTGGATATGAGTCCGATCTGTGAATCCTCTGTGGGGGATACGCGAATGGGATATATGGGTGCGATGGGTATGTATGCGGTTGAGGTCCATGTGCGGGCCTCCGGGTGAGCACACGGCAGTGTGCTCCCGGCACTTGCCTGAGGGGCTTGCGTGTTGGTGACCAGCTTGCCTGAGGGGCTTGCGTGACCGATATATAATACATGGTCCTTTTTCATCTGCTGTTCCTGGGATAACATAGCCCCCAGTCTCAACACCACAGACCGCTGAGGGCGGCAGTGCACACTAACACGATGTATCGAGTTTGGAGCCTCGCTAGGCCAGGTGTTGGTTCGGCGATGACGAGAGGGTGAGAGCATTTTATGGAGCTGAGGGCTCGGAGCGTTTTTATGGGAATGGCGGCAGGCGGTCCCAAACAAGAGTGATTTTACGAGGGATGGAGGAACGAAGATCATCGGCGGCAACGGCTAGCGCGCCGATGAGTTGCGGCAGCGGAAGCTCCAGTATGTGTGCGGGGCCGATACAAGAGCAACAGCAGCAGCAAGGTATGGGTTGCACTCGCGATTGAAGGAATGTCGATGCGGCTGGTGGGTTTTATGTCAGCAGTGAGCCGAGGAGATTTCACGGGCCTCCTCAGTGCGATCGGTGCGGGAGTTCTGGACACGTTAGCATCAAATGCCTGTGACCAAACCACGAAATGATCTACTGGAAGTACAACCGACCTGGTACGTTTCAGCAGCAGTGGAGGAATGGCGAGTTTGGCGGCGGGTCTGCGTGGTGGCAGCAGCAGCAGCAGCAGCAGCAGCAGCAGCAGCAGCAGCAGCAGCAGCAGCCAGGCGTGGTGTACGGCGGTGACTCTCAGTAGCAGCCGTGGCAACAACAGCTAGCGGCCGGCTTCACCGGGGGTGCAGGTGGACAGATGAGTAGTGGGGTGTTCGTTGGTGAGGAGGGGGGGGGGCTACTGCCGGTTCGTCTGCGGGGTATTTGCCGGTAAAAGACCCCGCCAACGTAGCTTCTCTCAACGTAAACACACACTCCGCCACTCGCTCTCCCCAGCGGCCCGCGACATCACGTGTAGCACCTGCCGTAGTGCGGCAACGCGATGAGCTGGATCTCATGGAGGGCGGGTACAGCAGTAGCCGTGTAGCGGAGGAACACGTGCTTGGATCGTATCACGTTGTTGTAATTTCGACGTCCGCGTAATCACAACAACCCAAGCATTCGTCGGAAGCGGCGGCAGCAGCAGCGTCGTCCCCGGTCGCCGCGTTGGCGCCGGGTACTCAGGCGGACGCAGCGGTGATGGCGGCGGCGTCGGTGACGGGGGGAACGCCAGCGGCAGCAGCAGCTGCGGCGTCCCCGGTCGCCGCGTTGGCGTTGGGTATCCAGACGGCCGCAGCGGCGGCGGTAGCGATATCGGTGACGGAGGTATATGACGAAGAGTTGGAGGAAGCGGTTGGTGCGACAACCACGCCGTTGCCAGTCCTGGAGGAGGTTGATAGCCAATGTGCTGGGGGGGACGTGAGCAACAGCAGCAGCAGTAGCAGCAGCAGCTGCAGCAGCTGCGGCGAGGACAGCGGTGGCGATGGGGGCGGGAACGAGGGGTTGGATGAATCTGGAGTGGAGCCCCGACGCACCCTTTCGACCCCGGGAAGACGAGGAAGAAGGGAGCAGCAGCAGCAGCAGCAGCAGCAGCAGCAGCAGAGAGGAAAGCGGTGGTGATGGGAGCGGGGACGAGGGGTTGGATGAAACCTGCAGTGGAGCCCCGACGCACGACGGGGGGCGGTACCAGGGGTGGCGTACCCCTTCGATAGGGGCAGGAACGGGAGTGGCAGCTCCGGCGGCGGCAATGGCGGCAACGGCGGCAGCCGCAGCAGCGACGGGAGTGGCGGCTTTGGCCAGAGCTCCGGCGGCAGCAGAAGACGGCAGCGGCGGCTTTGGCCAGAGCCCCGTCGGCGGCAGCGGCGACAACGGCGGCGGTGGTAGAGGCGGCAGGAGCGACGTCACCGGCAGCCGTGTTGGCGCTGGAACTCATGACGGTCGTGGCGGCGGGGGGACGGCAACGGCGGCGATGGCAGCGGCGGCAACAGCGGTGGCGCCCTCGAGTCGACCGGGAACGAGGAGGACACGGCGACAGCGACGACCTCACCTTGTTTCAGCCAAGGGGGAGAAAATGTGAAACGTTTACGACTTTGTTCGGTTTTGTGAGCAGGCATGGACGGGCAGGCATGGACGTTTCAGCTTCGCCATTTGGCTTCGCATTTATTTTACTTTGTGCTGTTTATTCCTTGCTAGCGCACCGTGCACTTTGATTCAGAAAACAGGTGTATGCCACGGCGTGTGCGTAATTTTTTTCTTATACTTGGTTTCATGATAATAATTGTACGCTGCACAAGATAAGCATTGCCACAACCTGTGGAATAGGAAGCAGCACGTGAGCATTGTTTTTTCCTCGGTTCTTGGTACATTTTCACTCGCGTTTTACCTTGCAGCTGAATGCTTCATAATACTTCCGTATTCTTTGGAGGGAGTGCATTCACTCGCGTTTTTTTTTTCTACGAGCTGGACACTTTGCACATACTTTGGTGTTTATGTGAGGTCCCGAGTTAAGTGGACGCTCTCTGCGGTGTGTCTCTGACCGTTCGCACGAAATGGAATGATAGCGCGTTGTTTGACATGCATGAAGGCATACCGCTCAGGGAGCAGGGAGGCTTTTGGAGTTCCAGTTAAGAGACAGTTTGCATACGGTACGAACTTTTTCTGGAGTTTGATGCCTTGTGTGTTAACGTGCTTTCATGTTTCTGGTTTGTATCGCATGTTTTTGCTGCTCTTGCATCGAAAATCATGGGGGGGGATGTCAAGTATGACCATGATTCTAGAGGGCATGAGCAGCAATCGAATTGGTTTGTTTTCTGGTCGCGGCTACTTGTGTGTTAGGTGAACGGCAAAGCAAGGGGGCTGTTGGCATCGAGATAATAGCTCAGGGTGAATTTTGGGAGCTGACAGCAGGGGCGCTGTTTGCGTGGATGCTTGCTTACGTTTTCTATCGTTTCTTGGACAACAGCGACGGTACCGATTAGCGGGTGCGCGCTGTTTAGGATTTGGCCCTTGGACGCTGTATTGGAGGAAGGATTTGACGTGTTTTGACGATTTATGTTTGGGGCCGTTGTGCTTCCCGAACTCTCGTTTTGATTGGGCAAGAAGTTGAGCTTTTGTTTTGTTTGCGGACGGATTTGGTGCCAATTCTTGTGAAGTGTTTTTTTCCAGACATGTCCGTTTTCGTTTTGACGCTTTTCTGATGTAGCACAAATAATGGTGTGGGTACTCTTCTGAAGATGTTTCTTTTGTGTCAACGGTTTGAGATAATTTCCAGAGACGAACGCGTGGGATTCGTGAAGAAACTGATGGACACGCTTTGTGTTGAATGCGTCGCCAGTTTTGTTGAAAAGTTTTCTCAAGGGGTGCTTTTCTGTGTTGGCTAACTACGCGTGAAGGGTTGCAAGATGGTGCATCATATCAAGTAGGGGGGCTGTTTGTGGTACTTGGATATGAGTCTGATCTGTGCATCCTCTGTGGGGGATACGCGTATGGGAAATATGGGTGTGATGGGCATGTATGCGGTTGAGGTCCATGTGCGGGGCCTCCGGGTGAGCACATGGTGGTGTGCTCCCGGCACTTGCCTGAGGGGCTTGTGTGTTGGTGACCAGCTTGCCTGAGGGGCTTGCGTGACGGATATATAATACATAGTCCATTTTCATCTGCGGTTCCTGGGATAACATAGCACCCAGTCTCAACACCACAGACCGCTGAGGGCGGCAGTGCACACTGACAACATGATCGACTGCACCCACCACCCCGCACAAAAGAACGGATAGTCTCTCTGTGAGGTTAGGTTTATTTGCTACAAAGTATCGCAGGTGCATAGACTGCTGCAAGGTATTGAGTCGGCTACCCCGCGGCCCATTACCCCGCCCAATCTCGTATTGGTGACGTATTTTTCTGCTTGGTTTGAGAGAATCTGTTGTGTGGAGGTAGACTACAATACGTGATACACTGTTTGAGACAAGCCCCAACCGTTGCTTTGCGTAACAATTCTCTCTTGGATTATGTGTTGCGCAACACTTCCCCGACTGGTCTTATGTGTCGCGTGTGTGACTGTTGGGTCGGTCATCTGGAAATCAGTCAAATTGTCAAGTCTTCTTCATCGAACGGACAAGGCCGTGCCCCCCATCGATCAACACCTCAAACGAGTTGCTGAAGCAAGAAGCAAATACAAATGTAGTCTGGGATATACAGTTCGGAGAGGCCCGTCTTCAAGAAAGAGGGCAGATTACGTACACTACGTAAAAATAAAGGGCACAGCGAGCTGCAACATGTACTGCTGCGGAGGATTGCGTATGTTTTGCTGCAAGTACATATCAATGCACTGCTGCAGTCAAAAACGCTATCTGTCCCCTCGCCAGGTTTGGGAGAAACGTAAAATGGGCTGGAGAAAGAGAGAGAAAAAACAGCAACGGGCCTACCACTGTTTCCTCGGTCGCCCCTCTCTTCCGCGGCAATGGGCTGTTTGCGTGCAGCATGCGATGACAGGCAAGGCAAGATGCGGCGGCACTGACACTGTTTCGGGGTATCACGAGAACCAACTACTGCAAACATTTTTCTGCACCCCTTCAACCGGCAGGGTCTCGCCGTCTCAGCTGCGATGCACATGTGTCGAAGAGGGTATTTCATGGATGCCGTCGCGCTCTGTTGTAACCTCTCCGACCCTCTACACCCCGCGACTACATGCCGTCCGCTCTGCTTCTCTTTGCACCTTCGAATCCCCCCGAAGTGGTATGGACTACTTTAAATCATGGGCGGATCTACATTTCGTCCTCTTGTGCAAACTTGTTGCTATAGCTATTGTCTAACGGACGTGCGCAGTCTCTCGGCACTTTTAGTCTAGTAACCGTGCTCATGCAACGGGATGCAAAGGAGTGCATCCCTCACGGGCGTCAAACTATTACTTTGGCCGCATTTGGAGTATTGTGCAAAACTGCACAACCTATCTGTCCGCGAAAAGGTTGCCGTTGTTGTTTGTAGAGGTACCGTGGGCGTGATGGACAGCAGCAGGAACTCAGGCCAGCGCCAGAAGCGCTGCGGCTTTGCTCGACAGGAGTCTGCACATGATGTGTCTCTAACGAAACTGCCCGGCCGGGATCGTAGCGCAGTCCAAATCCCCATCGAAGGGCAAAGTTCAACTGGGGGTACCAACCATCATCAGTGAAGCCATCTTTCGAAATTGTTCCTCATCTCCATCCAACAAGCTACCGACAGGTGTGACTCCCCCTCAGCTTTATGATGATGAGTGTTCGGCTTGCTCGAACACTTGGGATTCGGCTAGAATCACTCACCGCGGACCAGACGGTTACTCCACCGTAGCTGTGCTCCTCCACCTCTAAGCAGTACCCTTCACCAGCAATTCTTTCTCACCCCTCAGCTGCCTCTTGGCTGCCGTCGCCTCGCTGTGTGTCGTGTGAAACCGCTTTGTGACTGAACAACAGCAGAGAGACCCCCTTGTCAGATTTGACACCGTGCACCCAGCAGCCAAAAATTGTTCACGCCCTGAAAGTTGAATCCCGAGCGAGTTCGGTGAGAAGTCAACAACTCCTGTTTTCCTTGCTCCTCTCCTCTTGTGCTTGGTCACGTACGCAGCACAGGCATACAGAGACGGAACTGTCCCCCGCGTCGGGCTTGCGATGACGTAACAGAGACACAGACTCAGACTGGCGTGTTGGAGACCACAGGGGTTCATCTGAAGCTCGTGTAACGACGTTCGGTGTGGTCCGGGTTGATACTTTTCTGTCCAACTGATTGGTCTTCTTCGTGACAAATAACCCGAGGCGTGTGGTGATGCATACCCTCATCGCATGCCTTCGGCGCCCCTCTCTGTGTCCTCACCTCAAGCGTGAAGCAAGAAGAGAGCAAGGGAGAGAGACAGAGAGCAAGAGAGACAGAGATACGCACTGCTGTAG
>CACKRE030000298.1:30372-43765 GCA_902602495.3 Ectocarpus sp. CCAP 1310/34 | reverse complement strand
GGACCAGGCCGAAAATAACAAGAATCAAGAGACAGAAAAAGGCACACGGTGGAGAGACCACTAACGACAAGCAAACACGCAAACATGGCCACCAACCAGCGATACATTGTAATGGTACGTCATCACTAGTGGGAGGTTGGTGCAATGGTGCAGCTTTTGGGGGGGGGGAATTGGCTAAATGAAATTCAATCCGGCACGTATCGCGCCACTCGGTCCGTCTCTTCTCGTTTGCTTTCTTCCCTCGCCGTCTCGTCCGTCTCCTGCCCCCCTCCCGCCCCATTGGTTGGTGGCTTGTGGTTTCGTTTGAGCGCCCGTTGTCGGCTGGCCTCTTCTTCCTTCTCGTGCCAGGAGGTCATGAACCTCTCAGCTCCCTGCAGCACCGCCGCATGCCAGGGTACTCCCCACTCTACCTTGGCGGCTTCCTTCCACTTAAACTTCGGTGCCGTGTCTTTCGGTACCGGGATTCCGAGACAACATGGATCGGTTTTCGTAGATCCGTGGTCGGCCCCGAATGCCTTCAGGTCGTCGAGCACACACTTCGGCCAGTTCTGTTCCTGTCCCCCCCTACGTCGCTTCTCCCCCCCTGCCAGTTCGCCGAACATCAGTCGTTTCGGGAGTCGCCCGTCCGGCTGCCTTGCCAATGCTCCCGCGAACAGTAGGCGTCGTTGTCGGATCGTGGCTTCAACGCTCTGACATTCGATCCTCTTCAGCGTCTGGGCGTAAGAGAGCTGCCGGTAGGTGTCTTTCTTGCGCTTGTTCCCGATAACTCGAAGGAGCAGTCGGTGGTGTATCGACCGCAGCGTCTGATAGTGACCGCTGAGGGGTGACCATGTCATGCAACCGTACAGCAGTGCCTCCATCGCCTCCGCCTGGAGCAGGCGGATCTTGAGTCGGAATGGCGCTTGCGGTCTGTCGAAGAGCTCCCGGCCATATCGCCTGAGGCACGCCCACGCTCCTCTGCTCTTGTAGTTGATCTCCCGGGTGAGGTCGCTATGTTCGTTCACGAGGCCACCGAGGTACCGGAACTGGGTCGTCTGGGCGTATTTCTGTCCCGCGGCTTCGATGGTCAGTGGTGGAGGCAGTGCGACCCGACAAAATGATGAACGAACCCGACCCTGGGCGGGACAACGCCTCTCGAAACGTATCCACTGGGTACATACCCAGGTGCTCTCTCTGTGGTGCCCACCGCCTGTACCCTTTTTGGTCTATGAGCTGGCTCCTTAATTGTGTTGTGAGTCCCCGTGCCACCGGCCCCACTCATGATATTGCGTACCCCCCTGCCTTGCATCCCTCCTGTTTCGCGGTGATCGGGACGCAGGCGGCGGAGGAGAGACAACCCCTACGCATGCACGGATTGGCCGGCGGTGCTGCGGGAACTGCGTAAAAAGTCTGTGGGCAACGCCGCGGTACGTGCATTTTCAAATTCGAGCACACCAATATTTGTGTTTGAGTTTGTTCAACCGTTTTTGCGCGTGGCCAGAACATTGCAGTTTCGCTGTTATGGGGCGATGTGCCAGCTGGTCTTTCATGGCTGGGAGAGATATCTTGGATAGAGCTCTATTGGTGTGGCACACACGCTGTTTTCTTCTAGACCCAGATGTTGCGGCACTGGTCTCTGCTCTTTTCGAGTAAAGTTGCGCACAAGAAGGACACCCACCCATCAGAGACGGTTATGGTGGTAGCATGATTGCGTTTCATGCTAAAACATGTTGACCTTCCCCCCCCCCCCCCCCCCCCCCCCGGTTTGTTGCACGTCGTATCGCATGGTTCCGTCATTCGCTCCCCCGCGCACGCAGTTCGCCTTTTGCATCTGGATGGCGGGCACCATTGGCAGCGTCGTCGGCACCATGGTCTACCCTCCTCGAGGGCCCGAGCTGCTGTCGGTCTTGGCTGAGATGGGCGCTTCGGCAGTCCTTGGCTAAGGCAGGGAAGAGGGTGTGTTTGTTCACGTACCCGTGATGTGGTTTCTACCCCAGCTGAGATAACAGGGGTGCATGCCTGCAGCTCTGGTTTTGGTTGAGGGCATGGGTGCGGCAGCGTTGAAGCTGCCATTGCTCCTCTGTTGCCTCTCTCTCTCTTTCTCTCTCTCTCTCTCGATCGATCGAAAGGGCGGTTAGGGCTAATCTCCTTCCTTATCATGCATGCCTTGTGTTTTCAAGTTTGGCAATATTTATAGGTGCTCTGTTAAGTGAGTCCGCCCCTATAGTGTGGCATTGTTTCCGGTGTTGTCAAGAGTTGTTACGGTGGGTGTTGCCGGAAAAAAGCCGTCCAATGGTTTATCCTTGTGAATTCAGGGTATACAAATCGCTGTTTCAAACGTTTGGAAGGGAAGTCCCACCACTTATGACTTCGGCGCGTGAGTGGTCGCAAGGGTTGTTGCATATCGCATCAGTACCGCCCCTCTCGTTATCGTATCCCCTATTGGTTGTGGTCATGACTGCGGAGAGGGAGTAGGGCTTAGTTCACGCCTACGGGTTGGTTGGACATGCGGATTTATGAGCGGGGGCTCGAACGGCTTTTGGGAAGGTAAAGACAACAACACCACCGTCACCACCACCGCTATCAACAGGATGGTTCGGAGGGTGGACCTCGTCTAATGGATTTCGAACCCCCTCTTGCATGGACACATGGACACAGGGGGAAATGGCTGCCTTTCAGAGATGGGGTTTTCTATAGTGTTCTTGCGGCAGAGACGGAGTATGATCTCCGACACCTCCGACAAAAGATGATCCGCGGGTCGCTTCACTACGCAGAAAACGCTCGAGGCTCGCTCGTAACCTGTTCCAGCAGCCACTACTGGTTAAGTTTGGTAGTGTAGTAGCCTTCACCAGGCTTCGCAGCTTGTGCTCAAGGCTTGAACGCTTTAGAAGTTGGGGCTGAACCGCCTGTGTCAGAGCGATAGGATGCAAACCATGCTGTCATCCCAGCAAAGAAAAATGTCAGAAAATGCAACACGAAGCACTCCCTTCTGGTACGGGATGATACAACAGTTCCCCCCGATTTCGGTTAGCTGTCTGTTCAAACATCAAGAGCAAGAGCCTTGCCTTTCGCACCTCGGTAAGACATGCCTGAATGTGTGTGCGTGTTTTTTTGCAGTTGTCCGCGGAAACAATGCTCTTCAAAACTCCAAGAACCACGGTCCGTTCAGCCCCCCCCGCAAAGAGAAGCACAGGTCATTTTCGCCCTCGTCGATACATGGGTCCGACTAGTATGTGCCAGACATGAATCTAAACAACCCCGTCCACAGGGTCAAGCTGCTCCCGGGTCGTCTGTAGGTAGATGCAGATTGCCGGCCTCTCCGCCCTCACTGCACAAGGCCTTCTACCGTGGGTGCACGCGACAAGGCGGCGTTAGAACGATATAAGCTTATTTTATCTCCAAGGTGTAAATAGGCTTCCTCGTTCTTCACTTTAGGGTATACATTCACCCTTCTCTCTCCTCTTCCTGCACTGTTAAGGTACAACGTCGTGTTTCACTTGAGGGTACTGTTCTCTCTCCTCCGTACCCTTCAAAGGTACTTCAACGCTATGTTCCTCGTGAGGATACTGTTCTCTCTCCTCCGCCCTCTTCGAAGGTACAACGCTGTGTTCCGTTTGAGATTTGAGAGTACAGTTCTATCTGCTCCTCGTCGTGTACAGGCACAGAACGTCGCGTTGTATCCCCGTTTAGGGTACACCAGTTCTGGCTCCTCCGCCATTTAAAGGTACAGACCCTCGGGAACATTCCCCTTCTTGCGGTATAACGCCTTCTCCTTGGCCTTCGTGAAGTCGTCCATGGTCACCTGCAAGAGAGAGTTGAATAAAACATGAGCACGTGTGTGTTTGGTTGGGAGGCAACCTGTGTAAGCACACGTAGATCCCTCAAGGACACACCGGAATATATCCATGGAGGAACTGTGGATGTGCAACGAAAGCGCAGGGTCAAAGAAGAACATCAGTCTCACGCGGTCATCAACTGCGTGGGGAGAGGCATGCATGCTATGTTCCAAGCAAACAACAAAATACCGCACATCGCACATCGCACACGTACACGTACACACACGGTTGGCCGATTAGCGCCATCGATACTAGGTAACAGATGCAACAATTCGCCGTTGAGGATCCCGCTCGACGGTATTCCACAATAACAACGACATTTCGTTGGTCAGCCCGTTAGCGCGATCGATGCCAACAAAAACGACACGCACAAGCGTGTTCGCGGTTGGCATCCCGCATATGCGACAATCGTAGGATATTTTCATTGTTCAGTCAATTGCCGTATACGACACAAGATAACACACCCCCTGGACGATTTTCAAAGCTCGATTTCTCAACAGCGCCGAAAACGGCGGGGTTGAAGGCCGTCTCGTCGAGAAATTTCTGAAAACGTATCGTTTTGTTTATGCATCCTCTTCGCCGTGGCGCAATCGAGCTTTGGAAATCGGTCTAGGGGTGTGTGTTATCTTGTGTCGTATTCGGTAGCGTGGTCTTAGTTACTGTTGATGAACCACACCCATCACACACATACCTTCATTCGCCGTTCTCTGAGTGCCAGCAGCCCCGACTCGGTGCAGATAGCCTTGATGTCCGCCCCCGAGAGCTCGTCCTTGGCCATGATGAAAATCTCCAGGTCTACATCGTCCGCCAGAGTCATGCGCCCCTATCGTGTCGCAAAATAAAAAAATAGATCGACAGAGTAGTCTTGAAGAAAATGCAAGTATTTCCCCTATCGTGTTGTCAAGAAGAAAAAAATGGTCTTGAAGAACAACCCCCCCCCGAAATATTTGCCTTGAAGCTGCCAAATAATGACAAGCAAACATACGGGATAAAGTATTCAATCCGCGCTTTGGGGTTGGGGTTAGGGATAGGGTCTGCGTGACCCCTCCCTATTCTTTTTCTAGACACTCTTCAAATCCTGCATAGGCGGTCCAACAATCAACAATCAACAGATGGTACAACGGTGGCGAGGCGTGACACAAAGCTACCTACCTACCGATGCCAGTGTAGGTACCGTACTAGGCGGAGAGATGGCCACGGTCGGGGAGATAGCATCGGAGTGGGCACAAACGAACAAGAACAGCATGATTTTGTCCACCTCTCTTTTATCCTCCTCGATGTAAAGTATCTCTCTTACCGTGTGAATGCCGAAGATGCGCCGCTTGGTTTTGATATCGGGCAGCGGGAACTCGATCTTGCGGTCGATTCGCCCGGGTCGGATGAGGGCTGGGTCGAGAGACTCGATCTTGTTTGTTGCCATGATCACCTGCGAAATAATCAATAAATCACACAAGAACAAAGAAAGCATTCATTCTTGAGGACGACGGGAGCGTCTTTCGAGTAAAACCTGATGAGGAAAGGCCTTCTAAGGAAAAGCTTTCTGATAAAAAGCCTTCAAAGGATCAGCCGTCGACGATGTACACTAGTAATGGACTTGACTTCGCACGATCAACTGCAACGCTAATGCAATGTAGCTATATGTTTTTCCCTTCCTCATCTTCGTCGCCGAAGTAAGTCGACAAACAGAACCGATCAAGAGCACAGAAAGAACGGAATGACGGGATAGAGAGCACGGAGACGCGATAAGGAAGAAACCTCGAGCTAAAGCTGCTTGGTATACAAACCTGACACATACAGTACCACAGAGTAGATGCGCAACTGCCAACACAGAGGGCTCTCTCTCTCTCTCTCTCTCTCCCTCTCTCGCTCTCTCTCTCCCTCTCCCGAATACCATGCGAGCGAGCGAGTAATGAAATCCAAACGCGTTCGTCTACAATACACACGGGCGAAAACGCGAAAAAAAACACAACACACAAACACACAGCAGCATACCTTCACGTCTCCCCTTTCATCGAAACCATCCAGCTGGTTGAGGAGCTCGAGCATTGTGCGCTGGATTTCGCGGGTCCCGCCGGAGTTGGAGTCGTACCGCTTCGATCCTACCGCATCGATCTCGTCGATGAACACCAACGTCGGTGACATTTCATCCGCCACACGGAACAGCTCACGGACTAGCTTCGGACCGTCTCCGAGGTACCTGTTGTGTACGTTTTATGGCGAACAAAGTGAAAAGGGACGGGGCGTACTCACGTCTTGCATGCCGCAGCGGTTAGATCATGGAAGAGGGGGAGTGGCAACAAACGCGAAAACTGCGGTTCTCTGTTGTTTCTCCCCGGGTTCAAGCTAAGATCCCATGCCAAGCAGCAGCGGCAGTGACACTTCACGGGATGCCAAGTCTTGGGCAGAATTGGAGGGGGGCGCAAAAACTGGAACCACAACCTTGGTACTCCAACAACATGTTACACAACATGTTACCATGTCACGTACTGCTGCAATTTTTGGCGACAGGTGAACCCTTCGCTCGGTCTTCTCATCTACCTCGTGCCAGTTACTTGCAGTTAGCTTTTGACCACGAAGACGTAGTTACACCTCTGCCTTGACTAAAAGGAAGAGTCACTGGGTAAGGTTAGATTAGATTCAGGGTTAAGGGATATGGACCACAAATATTGCGCGGAGGCAACATCAACGAACACCTGCTTGCTATCTACAACAGCAGTGCAATTCCTCGAAATAAAACAACACCGCCTGGGTCCAGGTAGACCTGCGTTTCATACATGGCGTCGTATGGTACGATACTTCTACGCCTAGAAAGAAGCCCTCACTTTTGGATGAGCTCGGAGCCCACGACGCGAAGGAAAGTCGCGCTCGTCTGATTGGCCACAGCCTTCGCGAGAAGCGTCTTCCCTGTCCCCGGCTCCCCGTACAGGATAACGCCTGCGAGGGCAAGAGCAAGAAATGCGAGAGTTTGTATCGAAACAGGCGAAACACGCCAACGAGATCGTTCGAAAGTTTCAGGCTTGGGTGCATCATCATCCATGCGCCACGAACGTGATGGACCCCGCCTCACCATGCCACTGGCCTTTTTCCCTCGCAACGTTCTTCTCCTACATGTTGACACCCTCGTCTTTCTCACCGCCCTCCGGGGCGGTGCCTGATGTACTTTGGTACTATGCTACAAACGGCACACAACCACATGGCAACCCATCTGCCAACCGATCCTTTGCGCGCTTCCTGGTGTTCATTTTCCCCGGAGGCATGTTGACACCAATCCTGATGTATTTGACGTGGCAAACAACACCGTGGGTACCTACCAAACGTCCCCTCATCATTTACCCTTGGGCGGCTTGATGCCCATATCCTCGCTGTTGTACCCTAAACGAGCGTAACGTAGACGTGTGACACGGCACACAGCGGTACCTTCACACGCTTGTAAACCCCATCTATGCCCCTTTTCCCTCACTATTGTGCGGCTTGATACCGATACCCTTGCTTCCGTACCCTAAAAGAGCGGGATGCGGCACAAGGCATGCATTCGTATCCCATCTATGCCCCTTCCCCCTTACCCTTGGGCGGCTTGATGCCGATATCCTCGTACAGCTCCGGGTGCGTCAGAGGCAGCTCCACAGCCTCCTTGATCTCCTGGATCTGAGACTCCAACCCCCCGATGTCGGCGTACGTCTCTAGCGGTGCCTTGTCGACCTTCATCACCGAAACCATGGGGTCCGCGTCGTCTCCGAGAATTCCCACCACTGACATCACCTATGCATACACCACGTTCCACCAGGAAAGGGGACCGAACAGGGGGATAGGGGGAGGGGGGGTGTACTCATGTCTTGAATGTCTTAGCTGTTAGGCCATTGACCACGCGTCCTCTCGAGAGGACGAAGTACTGATCCCACAGGACCGATCACCGGGAGGGGGGGCTCGCCCATCGCTTGCCAAGAGAAAGGAGAGGCCATCGAGTTCGGGGGGGCGGAGGGGGAGTACTAAAGCGTTGTGTGTCGGGTCAACCGCCGTCACAGGATGACATTGCTGTGATACAGCAAGAGATATTCAAGACAGGCTTTCGAGTTCGATCCATCCACCGTTCGGAACTCCTCCGCCGCAAATGTCCGGGCTGAACACGTTTTGTTTGGTAATACGTTGTTGTGAACCAGTGCAGCATTTTGCCATAGTGCCTTCTCTCCCGATGCCGCTGCTGCTGTACGTAGGACAAATTCATCCCAAAGTTCAACCATGCTGTAGGAGAGATTAGAACCACAAACGCACATCCACCCTGTCTTCCAACAGGACTATGTACACCCTATCAGCACTAATATACAAAAACACAATTGTTCTTGAAGGGTGGCACCGGCCTTCCAAGGCCACCGGTGCGCCTTTGTCATGACGCACGCGGCGACAGGCATCCCGACTGCTGTACATGGAAACAATGGAAAAAAGGAGACTAGGCATGGTCTATTGTTTGTTTCTTTTGTCCACAGATGTGTTTTTTTCTGCCCAAGTGGTCCCACAAGCTAGCCACGAAAAAAATGCGTAACCGATTCTTGTACAACTACACACCTTGTTGTGGAGGAGCACCGAGCTCCCAGGCTCAAGCAGGTCCTGATTGACGAAGCTCATCACGTTCACGTAGTACTCCGGCCCCACGGATGACGACACGATGGCGTGGTTGTCATCGATCATCTCCTCCAGGGTCCCTACGGACAGGGGGGATCCGCGAAGGTCGTCCACCTTTTGCCGCTCCTCCTGATCTTTCTCTTCACGTGGCTAAAAAACAAAAATGAAACCACACATGGACAAGAAAGACATCTTAGCATGTAGATGAAGTGACAAGTTTGGGCAGGCTGTTTGGGGGGGGAGGGAGGTGCTGGGGGGAGGGGAGGACATAGCCTCGTGACGCTCGCTTCCTTGTTCGAACTGCTCTCGCCGCGAGGCTAGTTCAGTTATTGACGGCCTCCAACCACACGAAATGCGATGCTATTAGAAAATGTGGGTGAGTGGCGGGTGACAACGCCGTCAGAGAAGATGCCTGTGCATCGATCCAGCTCTGCTAGCCTGTGTCACATCAATTTGGCTGACGAAAACGGACGCCTGTATGTATGCACCACATGGATGTGGCTGACTAAATATATGCACCCTATGGTATGCTGGCGCGTGTCGCATAACTTAATTGCTCTCCGGTGCTTGTCTGGGACAAACTGCGCCCACGATACTGCCGTGAACAATTCTCGCACACAAATCATCGTCCACTGGACGAACGCCGAAATCCTCACCTTGAAAACCTCCTGGTTTCGAATGTACTCCTTCTCCAGCATCAAAAAGTCCTTGATCCGCTCCAGCTTGAGGAGGCGTAGTCGACACTTGGCCGTCGGGAAGACTTGTTTTTACGACCGACCGAAGAGTACATAGTGGTGCGGACAGCGCAAAAGGAAATGATACAGCAGTAAGCAATTACAATGAGCCGCGGAGCGAGCGAAGCGAGCGACATTTTTTCCCTTCGTTCCCAAGAGGGACAAAAAGGTTCTATTTATCGGCCAAAGTTGCGCCGCGCGATACAGGGACCCCAAAACTTGATTACGGGGAAGCCTTTTTAGCACACCTTTGAGACTGGAACGAGATCTATAAGGCACCGATTGACGATCTGTGCGCTTCTGAGGAAGAAGAAAACTAGCGCGCTAATCATCACCGGTTTCGTCGTGCACCGAGAGCAGATGGCCGTGCTTCACCGGCATATGTAGCCTATATTCGCAGGAGATTTTGCTCCCCAACCCCGGGGTTTCTACGCGAAAAGGCGTGCACAAAAGCGGAGATCGCGCCCGCGCACGATTCAATCCAGGACAAGAAACACCTACATCCTACATCCTACATAGATACACGCAAGAACACCACCAACAAACGCATCACCGCTAAGACGCTGGTCTGAGACTAGCTATGAAAACGAGGAAGGGCCGGGCCTATACGACCTGTGTACCGTGGGAATACTGTAGGCATGCGCCATGTGTAACCTGGCGGCTCATTATTACCTAGTGTGTGTCGATGTTGAGTAGGTCCAACCAACTGCTTCAAAAAGAGCAGACCGATGATCATACAAGAAATAACACACGTTCCCACGAGTCCAGATCACACCTACCGTCATCGAGAGGATCCGTCCAGGGCGTGAGGGTCTACTACTGCTACTGCTGTGCGTTATCAGGATGGTTCCCCGCGGGATCGGTTCAGATTGCGTACTTGCGCCGCGCTACTGGCTGTCTTCGCAAAGAAAGCCATGCCCTGCATGCTGTTGTGCCTGCTGCAGGGCTGCAGCAGGGCCTCTCGGCCTCTAGCATCAAAGTAATGACGTCACATGACCATCAACGACTTTTTGTTGTTTTTGCTTCATGCTGGACTGCTTGCTTTCACTTGGGGCGGGAAACTTGGAAGGCTTGAGACGAATGTGGCGGGCAAGTTGTGAGCCTGACGCAATATTTGCCATCTGTCGCGTCACAATCCTACGTTTACGCTGCTGGTCGTGTTCCTCGACGGTGTGATTTGTGATACGCTCGCCGCCAGGGGGATGCCGCATGTGTGCTTCTTCCAGATGCCCAGATGTACAGTACGTACGTGTGTGTCTGTTTGCGTCCGCACAGCACGAAGCCTTCACATTTTGTTTCTTCGTGCATGTGCATCAAAACGGAAAGAAACAACCGCATGCAAAGTGCAAAATTTTGAACCTTGGCCGCACATACAATCATCGTCGCTCCCGTCACACGCCTGCTGTCCCTCTGTGGTGCACGCGTAGCTGCACCTNTGCATCAAAACGGAAAGAAACAACCGCATGCAAAGTGCAAAATTTTGAACCTTGGCCGCACATACAATCATCGTCGCTCCCGTCACACGCCTGCTGTCCCTCTGTGGTGCACGCGTAGCTGCACCTCAAACGATTCACGCTGGTGTGTGTCGGGATTCGTGCACCATCAGCATCGCAGATAAAACTACTGCAAGATGTTGAGTCGCACCACGCGGATCATTACCCCCCTACACCTATTGTACGTAATAGGTAGATACGCGGGTCTCGTTGTTTTCAACAGAATCCTTTGGCTCCAGACAATATGTTGAACGTTTTCATTTATTACTCCTTGGGGCACGTATTATTTACTTCTACATAGTTTTTTTGAAAACTGTTGTCACGAAGGCTTGGCCTTCATACGGCACTACTGTAGTACCAGGTCTGCACCAAAGATGATGATACCGAAGTGATGCTGCTGTAGGATGACATGTTGTGTCTTAACAGAATTGGCGCGGCTCCTGGTGCTTTATCCAAGGAGAGTCGTGTAACGTCAATACTTCGGAGGCTCACCCGGCCGGATCGAGCAGGGTGGGTGCGGGGTCCAACAGATGGTACGATATCGCCAAGCGTCAAGAACAGACAACCTTCTCGACCAGACTACCGTAGGTGACTTAAGACACCACACCCCCTGTACGGAGCTCGTCCTTCCGTTGCTAAATAGTGCGACTGAAGCTCGGGTCTAAATGTACAGCTTAGTTGAACAACACCAGTGCACGTGGGCTTAAGCGGGGCTGGCGTGTGCTTAGGTCGCAGGTTGAGAAGAAAACGGCTACTCCTGTGGTAAGCATTCTACGGTCTGATGGACGTTGACATCGACGATGCGCTGTTAGTGATGCTCTGTCGCCGTCTGCTCGTGAGGACGCAGCTCTCTCGAGAATTGCCTCGTGCATTCTCCATCAACAAGCTTGCTGGTACTGCCCCTCTCACTGCGGTTGCTACACAAGAGTGCAAACTAGCACACGCGCACAGCCCTTGGCTGCGATCAACAAGCGCTGCTTTCACGCGAGACCGCCTTCTGCACAGCACCAGAATCCCCTAACGCACAGCACTAGCCTACTTGGTGCCCATTTCATTCACACACCTTGGGGAGTCCGAACCGCGACCGACGGCCCTTTCTTCCTCTTCTTCTTGCCAGTCCTCATCGGAGGCCGGGGCTCGAACTTCTTCTTCTTCTTCTCATCCTTCTTGTCGCCCCCCGGCCCTCCAGGCGGCCCTCCGGGTGCTCCCGGTAGCCCGCTTGCCCCTTGACCCATCGCGAGTTAACAGCAGTCCGGACTAGACTCCCTCCGTGATTCGCAGGTCCTCCGCAACAGGGAGTACTTGAGAAGGACAAGGGCCAGACAAAGATGTGTGGGCGAGGCGTTCTTAAGCACTTTGCAGCAGAGATCCACGGTGCGTCTATCGACCCTGTCTAGACCACTTGCAATGCAATAGCTGTTGCTGTGCAGCTAGCTGTACGGCACGCGCTGCGCAGTCCTCCCCGTCCTTCGCCTGCCTGGTCTCCCCGTCAAGAAACGCATTGTTCGTTGAATTTTGCAAGATGAAGACAGCAGTTGACACCTCGCCGATCTCGCATTGTCAAAAAGGGACTCATACCTTGATTTCCTAGAGCCTCGTTTGCTCACAAAGCCGTCCAGCAGTCCTCTATCGAGCTGCTGTTCCTGGGTTGTCGACCCAGAATTCCGCAGATCGGCCCGCACCTCCGCTTTAGGGGGGTTGTTCGGGGTACCTGGATTTCCCCCCACGGAGCCCCCGTGCTGGCGGTTTCGCGGCTGATTTCCTTTCGCCCCAGGCCCACTACACGCACACATGCATGTATTGCTTTATTGCACTTGTAGGGCACTATACACCAAGGATCTTGCCCTACACATCGACGTCGTGAATACGCGCACATGAATTGTTACGGGCAGGGCCCGCCTAGTGTGATCCCACGATTCAATTGCCCTTGCTCTCATGATCGCATTGAAGGTTAACGATTATTGGCGGGAAAAAAGATCGGCCCGTGATTCGAAGTGACCGTTGGAACAGCCCAGCTGGTGTCGATCTTGTCAACCAGTGTTGCCTCAGCAGCAAAAGCACCCTTCGGAGTACAGTACGGCAGTAGACCCCAATATCCGTTTGGTTAGGGTAAACGGTCGGCACTCTCTCCCATGTGCTTGGCTCTTCGAGTAAACGTGTCGTCTGCTCCGAAGTGTTGATTGAGCTGCGCCGCCCTGTCCAGCGGAGAACTCGACATCCCATCTCTACTTGAGGTTGAGGAAGCGGTACAGGAAATGGCCAACAGAGAGGCCGTCGGGCCGGACGACCTACCGGGTGAGCTGATCAAGCTTTTCCTGGACGGAGATCAAGGTCTCCTCCGCGAATTCCACGCCATTGTCGTGGACGTGTGGCAGACTGGGGACGTACCACAGCAGTAGTAGAAGGATGCCACCATCAAAGTGCTGTTCAAGAAGGGGGACACGATGGAGTGCGGCGACTACTGGGGCATCCCTCTCGTCGCACACGCCGGCAAGGTGCTGCTTAAGGTCGTCGCTACACGACTGAGCCACTACTGCGAGCGAGAGGGCATCCTCCCGGAGGAGCAGAGCGGTTTCCGCCCACACCGGTCGACGCTCGACATACATGCTGTTCGCCATCCAGCGGCTCCATGAGCTCGTGAGGAAGAAGATTACTGCCGTGTTCGCGTGCTTCGTCGACCTCACCAAGGCATACGATTCGGTGGACCGAGACCTACTGTGGGACGTGCTCCGAC